>JABASC010005560.1:0-10024 GCA_019776185.1 Plutomurus gul
GAGTAACTGGCAGAACATTAATGAGATCTTCGATGCATCATGCGGAAAATAGCAAACTTAATTTACATTGGAATTGGACACTTTGAAGTGTCCCTTCTCCGAGTTAAATCTCTTCATTTGAATCTTCCCTCTATTGTCGGAGATTAAGCATCGCTATCGGATTCATTGGAAAAAAATCCAAGAAAGTTTGTCTATTTAAGTAGTCCGTGTACACATCAGGCGGTCATCTCTTTATAATGAAATAGTAGCTTAGCACTTGGCCATTATTACAATTCACAAATAACACATGTACAAGTTCTGGCACAGTAGAGAGTAATCGGGATCTCGTCAATTACACACCAGATTCTAGAGATTTTCTTTACTGGTGGCTAAATCCGTGCTCTCACTTCACTCACTCACAGCTGTACTCTGTTCTAATCTGTTCTTAGGTTACATGTGTATTTCTGTATACTTTATATATGCACAAAGTACCTGTATATGTATAGTAGCACCTATCTTGTATAAATGAGGCAAGAGCACGTAATTCGATTGTATTGTTTCGTGTTGGGAAATTAGGATCCATACAAACATACATGGCTATATAATAAAACTCGAGTGGTTAATTTAAGGGTTACCACAGATTCAGATGAAGACAAAGGGAAAGTGAGGGATGAGTGGAAACAAAACCTCCCTGAGATGATGAATGGGTCCTTAATAGCAGTTCATGGAGCTATTTGAGCACATCATTCCATTCTATGCCGACTAATTTGTCTTGCATCTCTGTGCACCGCTTTGTACACGCTGCTCTGCTAGGAGAATCTGAACATGCAATCAACAATATAATTTCGAGTAATTTATCTGCTATCTGTAGGGACATGTAGGAAGCCCGATATGAAACCACGTAACGTTTATTTATAAGTGAGAACAGTCCGGGAACCGACCTACCTCAATATATTATGCCAGAACAGACCGCTTACTAAGATTACCATCAAGTGATTAATTGTGTGAGAAAAGGGATGCGATTCCCTTTATTATTTCTAATACTACGCTACTAGGCTCGGGAAATATAGAATGCACATTAACATCAAGTATCAGATTTTTAAATTCTTCCGAAAGACCATGAAGCGCTTACTAACCACAAAAAATTAATGCATTGTTCGTGGAAACACCTAAAATTGTTATAACTATGTTAGTTATTTTAAGTGGAACTGATTCAGTCAAGTCTTACTCTCATTTATTCCTGACTGACATCACGTGAAAGCAATTTTACAGACCAAAATAATTGTATCCATCCTTTTACGTAATACCACCAATTCGATTCCGAATTAACCTATTTGGATATATTTTGCGAGAATTTCGTTTTATTTGTAAAAATAGTTAGTGAAATTCTAATTACCACAGAAATATATAAGAATTCTCCAATCGATATTTGCAATGATCGAAATACAAGAAGCAACTGAATCAAGTAAATTTGTAGTTTACCTTCTCCGACTTCAGTCATTACTTTGTACAATTTGGAGGGTAATTGCATTTCCACTATTTACAAGGTCTTGCCAGTCTAATAATAGTTAAACATTGTTTACATCCACGTACTTGTGCTTTTAAATGGAAAATATGACAAGACAGTTTTGGACAGGGCAAAGTTAACCACTACAACTTTTAAATTAAATGCAATTCAGGCAGAGGATATTCTAGGTCGTTTTTGTAAGTGTAGTGCAGCGTTTTAAGTGGAGATCGAGTATCGACAGTTGAAATCAAAGTACAAGCTGCTTTTGCCGTTTCTAAACTTTCACCTCTTGACTTGACTAGAATAATCCATAGCCTACCTTGATAATCATACAATGTGTTTATGGGAACATGATGCTATAAGAGTGTGTTAGCTTACTTCAAGTAGAACATGTGCATTACGGATAGATTTTGTTGGATTTTGGCTACTGATAGTTTCGGCAGGTCCAACAACTTTGAGATAACTCGTTTCGTTTGAAATTTTCACAAATTTCTAATTCAAGTCTTTCCGCAAGGACAGGCTTGAAATGTTTGGCTACTAGAATTCTACAAAATTATTAGGTACGCATTCCTGTATGCTACTGCATTTATATGTACAACGTACTGTGTGTATGTACCTTTCCTGACTTGTCTAGCACATTCATACTTTATGCTCACAGTATTTGCTCGAGCACTACAAATAAAAAGAAAAACCATCAGCAGCAAATGTACACGAAGAGAGCAGGTGAACAGCTTGGGATTGCCCAGTAGAACCTATATATAAATACTAATGCAAGGTGTAATATAATAATATTTGTATTTGTGCGTCTGTCTGCAGAACATGCAGCGAGAATCACATACAAGTATTACAGATTGTAAGAGTTTGTTCTTTTCTACTTTAAGTGCGAAAAGTAGGTCAGATTTCAATTATAGACATCCCATCGTAAAACATTTGAGCACAACACAAAACTCGCCGCAAAGCCTACACAAAGACTTTAACAACCCAAATATTACGCAATTTTAATAGCATCAATCTAAACTGCGTACCAACTTGATTCCTGTCTCTATTCAATGTTCCTATACACAATATGCAATTTCAACATTTCCATTTTGGAAACATTTGACAATTTCTATGCTCGAAATGAATAATTAAATATAACTCTATGAAATATTTTGCTAATTATTATTCTCAGAATTTACATGTCCCGGTGTAACTTTTATGAAGTGAAAACATTCATTGTAAAAATGGATTATTTTAATATTCCTTATCCACTTCACACCAATTCTGTGAAACCACATAAACACAAATGTTCCTGTAGATTGCTACATTCCCTGTTTAGTAACATTCTCTCCTCTGAACTCCTTATCAAAATTTACGATTGGATTTACCTGAACTTATAAATTCCCTCAATGAAGTTGACAGTATATTGAGATATGGGTCGTATATGACTATATATTATCATTAATTTAAGAATACTCCTTTTCAATTTTTTTTGCTGTTGTTGCAATAATGTTGATCACAAGAGAAATTGTATACTATGACATGGGTCAACTCAATACTTATAGAAATGTGTAATATACAAATGAAACTATGGTATGCATGGCATAGTGCAGAATATGTGGTGTGAAGTTGATTTGACTGTTGACTGTGACATTAGAAGTTGACTCGACCTGTCTCGAGTAAGTATTATTACACAACGGACGGAAAGCTAAAAGATTTGTGCATGAATGACTAGAGGTGGAATGTGTACTTACTTATTACTATGTAGTCATGTTTGCTACTCCTCCTACTCTCCTCTTACACTTCACATCACATCAGTCCATTCTATTCTAAATACTCCACTTACTCCAATTATTATTATCATTGAATGGATCACCGATTAAAAACTCGCTTTTTCATCGCAGACTCACGTCCAATCCTTCATATTTATTTTCCATATTTTCCAATGCCTTCTCGACACCAACGCACAGTGCACAGCACCTACTTAAATATCTACTTAACAGTATACGACCACACTTGTCCTTTCAAATACAAATATGTACAATATTAACGTGGACAATTATTACGTAATATTTTACGTGTTTATAATTCCAACTCATATTTAATTATTCTACGAGCCAATAATTTGCTCTAAAACAGGAGCTTAAACTTGGAGTGCATAATCAACAGGTCATGTATATCCCCCAATTGTTTGTAAATAAGCAGTACGTTTTTTAATGGAGGCTCGTCTGGACAGAGACGTTGAGCTTGATGAGAACATTGAAGCTATAATGTATCAGAAAGGCATATTTAGTATATCGTGGTGGTTCATAATGGTAGGTTATGCGCTAATCGCTGAGCTCTACTCGTAAAACTTTATTAGTTTTCCTGACATGACACGACAGAAAATTTGTTCAAATCACTCGTCCTTCACTCGACTTCAATTCACAGCCTCAAGAAATTATCCACGAAAAATATGTTAATGCTAGAAACATTGCCGTGTACTGACTGACTGAATTATATTAATAAATGGTAAAGGGCGCACGTTATCCCGTACAAATATTTTGATGGAAACAATTACAATATGTCGAATCTTGTCTCAATGCTTAATTCTACACTCGGATGAACGTGCATGTTCACATTCACAATTGAATGTTCTCACGAATCACGAATTTTCAACTTGGCTCCCCATTTATTTGTGGTTATTTAAATTCCTGGCAGTAGTCTTAATTGACTTTACTAAATACCTTGCCTTAATTTGTCAGCCATGAACAACGATTAGGTAACTAATAAATAAATCTGTACTCAACATCATGATAGGATTTTATTGAGTTTTATCAGGCACTTATACTTTCTAATCGAAAATACAGTACGGTTGCATTACTGTGCACTTGCTCTTTTCAATTAATTTCCAACTAACGTATTAGTGATTTAATTATTGCATTACGTGAACAAATTGCTCGTGAATTGAATGACATGAAATCTTATATAGAATGCATATACATAAGTATCTACGTATGTATATACTCACTGACACTGTAATTAGTTACACTTACTC
Organism: Plutomurus gul; assembly: GCA_019776185.1. Lineage (NCBI taxonomy): Eukaryota > Metazoa > Arthropoda > Collembola > Entomobryomorpha > Tomoceridae > Plutomurus > Plutomurus gul. The sequence goes on from JABASC010005560.1 coordinate 4,503, forward strand.
CACGCTCTTTAAAGCTGAAACCATAACAGAATCATGAAACACTTGCTCTTAACAATATGTAGGATATTATCTTTTACAGTGAAGCGCGTGTCCCACAAAATCTATCCACCGCATAATACACAAGCTACATTTATAATGTAGATCTACGTGCTACTACGGCTTTCAGAATATAACTACCGTGTAATTTCAATCACTTTATATACTGAATGACCATTTAACAAATGAAAAATCATGTCAATATTATAACAACCAATTTAATAGCGAAATAAATTAAGATCCTTATAATAAATAAAAATCCGATAATTAGTTAATTTGATTCTAAAGCGATTTCACACCTGCAATTCGTGTGACAAGTCTACAAAATTGAATTTCAATTCTCTGCATTTTAATAGCACAAATTTCCTAGAATCTCTACCGCCAGAACATCATAATATGCATGAATGTTTGCATGTATTAATTGTGGTTGTGCGTTTTGTACATTGGATGCAGTGGCAAGATAAGATTCTGTAGGAACCACGCCCGGATTATGACTTTGGCTTAGGCAAGGTAACAGAACACAATGGAATCGAATACAATCACATTTCAATGCAACGCAATACTCTACGTCTACACAAACAATGCAATGAATGGAAAACGCTCGCAGAGTAAAGGTGTTGCTTCCACAATCTCAGAGATCCTGCAGACGCGGCTTATAAAATCTATAAGAGAAGCAGATTTACTCTCCTATAGAAGAGCCCAGTACAATGCACTACTTTAATACTCACTCAGTCGCTCAGTCAGTCAGTTCCCCCACAACAACAATCTTCATTAGAGGATTAGTACTAGAATGAATTTGTGCTCCTTCTTATTATTAGTAAGCCCCGATAGTAAAGTAGAGTAATTTGTGCACGTTCTGCTGATCACTCTTGATTTTATTCTCTACTCTTTATAATACCACACGTTGAACTCTACGATAATATTGTGCAGTTTGCTGTGCAACAATGTTCATGTATTCTACGTAAGCCATTCCTCCAGTCAGCCCTGAACATACCAAACAAGATCACTGTGGTTCCCTTTACCAGTAACTGTGACTACTTACTGTACCGATCGAGCATATACTTATATTACGACTCCAATACATACAATGTATTACAATTATAATGCGATTTCATACAGTTAATGCCAAACGTAAAAAAATGACCTATTGCGAAAAAATGCAGCACCAATGCTCACACTATATATCACACCACTACAATACAATGTGTTACATTACTCATACAATGGAATAATAGCTCTGCCTACATTCTTGTATATATTGAACACATCTACATATACAGGCACTGCATTGGATCTAATGCCTACACACAAGTACATACAGCAATACTGTTCGTAGGTTACAATGCACAAAGCACACACGAAGGTAGAGGCACTGCGTTCACAGGATTATCTGCATTATTCGATTACATTCGATTGCATTATATTATTACCTTGCCTTCGTTATTGCTGATTAGAAAAACTTTATGTCATTCTTGTGAACAGAGAACAGTGACTGGATTATTTATCATTGCAGAGATGAGATACACATTCTGTGCACTATCTCTCACACCAGTTTGCTATTTGTAGCTGTGTGCATTTGATTCCTTTCCTTGGTGCACTGTGTGTACAGTGATGTAAGGCCAAAGAGTAGAGTATGTAGTGGGCAGGGCTGACATACAGACATTACTCTTATTATGTATTAAGAATAGCAATTGCACAGTACATACCGCCAAGCTCAAGATTATTCACAATTAGACTGATCTCTTCTGTGCACATGGAAATATGACGGGTACAATGAATGATGAAGTAGATTTCATTGCTGTGAGGGAGTTGTAGATGCTTATTTATCATCATGTTATTCTACTTATTTACTATTTACCCTTGCTTTAGTACTACATACAACCAAATGCTCTGTGTGGACTCACACAGATGAACATAAAAAGAAAGTGCCCCAACCTAGCCGAATGCAACAATGGAGAATAGAATATAGCGATCACATATCGTGTCTGTCTATATGTATGCACTATGCAGTCTATATTTTATAGGCATTCTACTCACATAGCACGGTTTGACTAGGTAGGTAATTAGAAACGTGTAGCCACTAATTGCAGAAATAATTCTTACCACATGGTAATTGTTGTTCATTATATATCACTTATACGTAGGCATGCACAACGTAGCAGAGTGCTCTCATTTACTTTACACCAGAGATGAGATCACATCAGTCAGCACAAATGCATCACCACCACCACCATCACTACCTACGGATAATTATGCAAAGATTCCGCTACTGTTGACTGGGTCTCCCTTCTAATGTGGTTTCGTTTCCTTTGATTTTTCATTGTTGGTTGTGTCATGATGGTTGGTGGGTGGGTTGATGTCCTTTCGGCATACACTACATGCATATATTTGCATACCACACAATATCTGCACTGTAGGTGTAGAATTTTAGATAGGCTTTCTATGGTCAAAGCGATTAAGGGAAATGCTAATCAATCAAAAAGAATTTAATTTCATGAGGAAAAAAGAGAGTGAGGATTTCTCAGATAAATAAAAGTATGGTGATGCACAAAAGTAAAACCAGATTGAGAAAAGGAAGAGAGATAGAAAGAATGTAGGGGTGACCCGGCTGATGGACTTAATGAATTTAGCACGATCTGTTTGTAAAATAATGTGGTGCACTTTTAACACCTCAAAGCGACACCAAACAGCTAACCGCACATCATTTGCTTTGGCTTGGCATCTGTACAATGCAAGTGGACTCTATCGACCGATTTATTTTCATGTAGGTCTCTTACCTTACGCTGTGGTTAATAAAGGTAGTAAATAAACGGGGGAAAGGATAATAATAATAATTTAGCGCTTCTATTCTATTCTAGTATTTTACGATTAGCACGAGAATTGCCATTGCTCCGTAACGAAGTTCCCACACTTTGCCTCGTCTCCTTCGTTTTCTATTCTTTCTTCACTCAGTAGCCTCTGCTACTGTTTCTAATTGACTAATCGCTTTTCGAAATGTTTAAATGATGTTTCTATGCACGGAACCCACTAGTAAGTAAGTAGTAAGTCAAGCGAATGAGTGAAGTGCAGCATGAGTAAAACCACAAACGAATGTAGTGAATGGGGGACTACTGGTATTTACTGATCTGATGATATGATTGGATGCTGAGCGAGTCAGCTCCTGCTCCACTATTATTTACTAGCTCCTATTTATACACATAGAGCGTATGTTACAAAAGCTGATAGAAAAGCAAAAGGTGTCATGTAATCTAATGTGAGAAAATCTTTGTTCGTTTTACCTTATTTACCTTCTCACTGTGCCTTTCAATCTACAATCTACTACTAAACTAAATACTAGAGACATGACCTTAATATTTATTATCTGTGTGGCTACCTTATGCCGTCTCCTTGTAATATCTCCTGCTGCTGCACTACGACTAATGTGCTTTTGTCTATAAGTATCTGCATTTGAACTGCTCTATATAGAATTCTCAGTGTGCACGTAGGTGAATCTTCAACTAGAGCAGCCGAACAAAGCACAGAATAGTAGAATGTAATATTTGCAGCTACACAGATACTCACTCATTTTACTTCTATAAGAGAGATCTGATCTGTATCAAAAACGACCAAGAAAAATTGGGTTTATCTTCGAAACAATTACAAACTCATCTCATCTCTGGCAATATAAGACAAACAGACAGCACGTCCTACACTCTACCACTGTCTTATGGTTATACAAGTACATACAGTAAAGTCGGCATCGTGGCACCACTACCACCACTACCACAGAACAGGACTGTGCCTATAGTGGATGCCAACCTAAAAGGTTACGAGCCGTAAAGAATTCAACAGAAGAAGATGAGACAAGTGAACTGCATGACAATCACGAGAGCACAGCACACAGACTCCACTTTAAACGGTATAAAGATTCAAAATTAAATCACTCTTTAAGGCAATTCCCCATCATCGTAAAATCTTATTTGTTTGTTGCTCTTGAAACGTTTCGTGTTGTCACCTAATCTAATGGCAAGTTTGCTCGTCTTGATTTAAGGCAATTCCCCATCATCGTAAAATCTTATTTGTTTGTTGCTCTTGAAACGTTTCGTGTTGTCACCTAATCTAATGGCAAGTTTGCTCGTCATGTCATGCTGTAAAAAAAATCGGACACAGCCATACTAACCGCCCGTCGTCTCTTCACATACGGCTACATAACATTACCATTGGCACAACTTCCTCAAGTGGATACTCTGGTTCACTGCAATTGCAAGCCATTTACACGAAAATGCAGTTTGACTAAAATAAACATTTAGTGATGCAGATGTTCGTTCCACTGTGCTTGTTCCCTCAATACTTGAATGAAAAGTATGAATGCTCTCTCTCAGGATGTTGCCATTTGACAAATGTATTTAACGAATTGCGAAAAAAAAATTCTGCAAAAGATCTCATTGCGAATCCCCTAGAGTTTTTTCCTTTCGTTGAAACGGCAGCAGTCCTCTGGTATTACATATTAAATTCAGAATATTATTCAAACGATAAACGGTCTGGTTTCCTTCTGGCTTGGTTGCCTGTGAGCTAACAAAGCAAAACCCACAAAAACTTATATGTTACGATATGCTACAAAAATACCTCACCTCTAATCGCACTGAGCAGCAGTTAGTTATCGTAATGATAAATGTGCTCTCCTCTTCGACCATTACAACTACAGCTGATCGTCAACTACATACTTATGCTAAATACACGGCACACACCAACTAACTACTCACTCCTAGATTACAGACTACATCTACACATCAGTGTAAGATCTCAAAGTAGAATATTGGGTCAATTCAAATCCAAATGAAGAAGAATCTACTCAAAGTGCAGTCGGTGGTCGGAACACGAGCGACTTGACTTGGCTACTCTTTCTTACGGCCTACCTGCCTACGCACGCACAATAATATACAAATCAAAGCATAAAGCAAACGAACGACGAACTCGAGAACAGCACACTATCAATGCCTTATACTAGATATATCTGTTGTATGTACGTGTACGAGATATGGACGATGGAGCAGCAATGTGCAAGAGGCAAACAAGTGCTGAGTAAATGCATAGGAGCAACAAGTGAGGATGAAGAAGCTTCAAACGTACAGCGAACAACGAAAAAATCATAAACTTTTCCTAACCTACTTAACCAACAAGAGAGGTAACAGTCGGCCAGCACACAACAGAGATAAATAAGGAGATACACGACAATAGTACCGTACACACACGGCTAAATGCAACATAACCAGAAGCTCCTTAACGTTTACGTGCATATCTTTGAAAATAATGTAGCCATTGGTTATTATACACAGGCACGGACCTAATGCACGTATGCTGTGCCATAGTGCCAACTGCAATTCAATTGAATTCTCATTCAGTAGAATGCTGCTGCTGCTGCTGCTCTTCTGTCTCTACTCTAATGCCAACTCTCATGGAGAAGATGCTTGTGTTGAGGAGGTGAAACGTGTAGTTGTCGTTGTAAA
>JABASC010005561.1:0-10023 GCA_019776185.1 Plutomurus gul
ACCAAAAACCCCGACCCACGGGTTATTGGGTTTTTGATTTTTGGGTTTTTGGCACATGCATTAAAGCATAGGGTATATTTAGGCATACGAATTATATCGATTGACAATAGACTTAGCCGACTCGGATTACATGTAAAATAAGATCTAATAAGATCTAATTAAGATCTAAACTCAAAATCAAATAATTTCCACGAACAATATTCATAAATTAACAGTTTTTGGCTTTAGCAAAAACCCAATGGGTCGGGTTTTTCCTTTTTATGGGTCGCGTTTTTGGTCAAAAACCCGTGAAAATCCCAAACCCAAAAACCCACTCCGGCACACCCTGGATCGGTATGATCTAATGAATTGCATTTCTACAATGCAAAGTTCCATAATTCTTATATAAATTATTACATAATTTTACCCAAGTCAAGCGAAAGTAATCATCAATAATCAAATTAAATCAAATCCAATAAGCTTGATGACATTCCTTCATAACTACTCGCAGATCATATTTGATTGTGGTAGTTCAAAATCTGAAACAATGAATATTACCGATTTCTCCAAACTTTTTCATCATGTTTTAAACACTACTATGTTCAGTATCTTTTTAATTTTACCGTCACCTTCATAGGAAGGCGCAGGTGGCATTCTCTCACATCTACGCACCATACATAAACATCGAAAAGCCACAACCAATCTTACAAGTAATGTAATGACTGAAATAGCGATTTAAGCGTAAATACTTCAATCGGGGTCGGTCATCTTTTCCTGTGCAGCCTTCATATCATCGATCACCATCTTTAGAAAGTATTTTAAATAAATTACTAGCTACACGTTCATTTTGCATTGAGCAACCGAATTAGCTAGGCAAAGCATTATTTCGAGAAATAAAATCATACTCATTAAACAGATTAATCCTTACGCCTTGGAACGTTCCGTTACCATTTCAGTCCTGTTAGCAATAGTCGTTCACATGTACACAGATACTTGAAACCATTTGTACACAGATGATTCATTACCAATATAAACAGAAGTTCAAACCGTGCATACTATACATCCAGTCGGATAAATTGACTTGCATTACCTTTATTACTTAAGAGTTTGCTTGTCGGCGTGGGTGCGTTACACTTCTTGCAGTGCCCAATGAAAAGTTAAATGCTCAAACAGATCAACGTGTCCGTTTCACTGATGGGAATTAATACGAAAAAGCCTTATCAAAAATGTTTAAAATATAAGAAAATTAGCGCTTCCAGAACTGAGCGATTTTTGAATACCCCGAATCGGCATTGCTAGAATTGCATTTCTACACGCAGTCTCTACAAGGTTTTTATACTAGTATTGGGAACACCATACAACAGTATGATGAATTTTTTGCTGCTTATAATTTACGGGCTGTGCAATATCATGCAAATGGTTGTGTAAATCCTACATGAGATTTAAGGTTAGGTTAGGAAATGCTGTTTAAGCGGTTGAGATTTAAGTTCAGTCGTATGATCTTGAATCCAAAATGGAGTCCATAGAGTGGAATCATAACGACACCCCAAAAATTTAAAGTGCAAAAGTCAGTTGGAAAGATTATGGTGACGTATAGCCACTTACATTTTGACAGCAAAGGTATAACTCTTACTCGAACTTATGGAAAAGGGGCACACAACCAAAGGCATCTCGTACAAAAACCCCATTGAAAATTTGCGAAATTTGTTGGTTAGGAAAAAACGACGAGGGAGTGAATTTGGCTTTTTCATGAAAATGCATCTTCACACATTACCTTGCTGGGGCTGCCATTCAAGAATAAGGAATTGCTGAACTTTGTCATCCCCCCTACAATCCACACCTGGTTCCAATATCGAACCTGAAGAAATACTAGAGAGGGGCCAGATTTTCAAGTGACATTGCACTTCAAGAAGCTGAAATAAACTACTCCCATAATTTGTTGAGCTGGTGAAGAAAAAGTTTTGTTTGGGAATTCAAACATGTTTTCGAAATAACTGACCGATATGGCATGACTTATCGAACCGCCCTCGTATTTTGTGTGCATCCTTCCCTGAATTGCTTAAAATTCGGTAAAAGTGTGGAAATGGTAAAAGTATGGGATGGAGAGTTAGTATTGAGTATTATATCTAGATTCAAACAAAAGAATTGAACGTTAAAATTTATTAGTTGCAATTTTGAATAAAATATCGAAAACGAGTGCACATTATATTTATAGCCCATTTCTTTATTTATTCAGTTAGCACATTGATATCACTATTTTCCTATAGTCATTTAATTATGTTAACTTTACATTCGATCATCGTCTCATCTTCATTTGGATAGGCATTTAGAGGTCAGAACATGTAGGCGTACGTAGACTTCCAAAATTAATCAAGGGAAGTGTGACTACTATAGTTTCTTGGACTTGGTAGTTGTGTATTAGATTTTTTCTTTGTGATTTTTTAAATTGATTTGAACACATTAAAATACACATAGACAAAGAAACAAGTAAACAGAAAAACAAAGACGGCATATCAGAAATAAGTGATGATGATATCCAGCAGAATGCATTTCATACGTAAATTATTTCCTTGTAATTGTGATTATTTTTAATTCTATGGTGGATATACGACATAATATTCTTTTAATTATTTATTTACTCAGGCCGTATTTACATATGCATGACATTCCATCTAAGGCTCTATCATACAGGAAGATAACCTGACAATTATTTATTTATTTAGAGACTTGTGGATTAAACAATGTTTTCGGCTGTGTGCGCACCAGTACGTTGATTTTCATACAAATATTAGCTCATATTCTTTCAACAGTCAACGTACACAAAGGCACAAGATCGTGAACGTTACTTATTCCACGCTGTTTTAAATGAAATTATCATTCTCATTCTCATTGTATCAGTTATTTATTTTAGGGTGTGACGGTGACGAAAGTGACGATGTACATTTGGTCAGGGCGGACGGTTGTCTATTAGTAAGTGCAGCATTGAATCAGTCCCCCTTCACCTGCAGCTACATCTCTACACTCTCTTTAGTACTCTAACTTAATTACTTTACAAATTACGACCGTTTTCATACAAAAGAACATTCATTCAATTCATATTTAGTTAGAGTTTTAACTTATCCGTACAACACACGTCATTTCATGTAACGCCGTTCAGATTCCGTTTATTTAGGCTGAATTCTCTCAAGCGAGCGAATGCACAATTGAACAATTCTCATAATTTGGAGCAATTTCATGTGAACAGTATTTCTTAAAGTGACTAGAACCGTTGATTTGACAATTTAAACCACCATTTATTATCGTAGACATACTTATGCATAATTACTTTACTTTTTCAGGCAGTGATTAGAGTGCATTTCGTAATAACAGTTAAATAATGAGTTACAATTGAATTCCAATATAATTCTATTTAACAATTGGCAATTACAACAGCTGCAGCTAGTTCTGCCGTGCACTTATGAGACCCAAGGCTGGTTACACATTAAGTGAATAACACTTCATTTAAATAATTATTATTACATAATTAATTAAACTGAATATTATACTTTGCTACGTATTATTATTAAGAATTAATAACTTATAATTGTTATAAGTTCTTTAAGGCAGGAGGAGCTGATAGGGCTCACAATTAAAGTGAACGTATAGTAAATCTGAGTGTAATTTACTCAATACATTATGTATGAATACAAGTAGATATTATTTAACTTTACAACTAAATAGCCTACCTTTATTTAGACTTAAGTAGTATACCTAGTAGTACATACATTAAACATACAAGAAGCAGGTAAGTTTTTCCGGGTTTATGTATGTAAAAACGAACTCTCTCTCTCTCTCTCTTTCCGTTCCTCTGTTCAGTGGTTTATTTGTGTTAGGTGGTTTCTGGACTTTATTATGTTGCTGATTACGTAAATACACATAGACATCTTACTGAATGAGGATAAGTAAGTACACATAGTAATTATACTAGTTGAATGACTACTCATAATACAATTATGTTACACGAACGTTTGGGGCTGTAGATGAGATAATGAACATGATTAGAGGGCCGTTCCTGCAGGCACTACATTGTTTGCAAAAGAAGCGAGGGACTCGGCCTTCTTCCCGACCGCCCTGACCGCATATTGGCCCACGTCGTTGCCGGCACAATTTACGATCTCCAGTTGGAACTTTGACTTACTTACTGCCTTCAAATGAACTTTCGCTGATTCAGAAAGTACCTTCCCGTCCTTTAACCATTCCACTGAAACATTACATAATGATTATTACATTATTATTTTCGACTTTTTTTAAAACGTATTGCATAAATCTTTATTACAGATTTATGTATTTATTTATTTTTTAAATCTAGAGGCGTTCACACTATTCAATTCTAATCAGAGTTGTACATTCTTTCCATCAGAAATAATAAAGTGAGCAAATAATCTGATTGGGTTGCAGTGATGGCAGTGAATACCCCTAATGCGTAAATGACAATGTATAATGGCTCACCAGATTGAGGGACTTTGTCAATCTCACAGTTGAAGGTGGCAGTTTCTCCCTCTCGTACTGTGACAGAACGTGGGAATGTCTTGAAAGATGGACTCTTTTGCTCTTCGTTTGGCACTTCAAGTTCAAAAGAAGAAAGTAATTGATGAAAATGCACTTAGGGACTAATTGTTAGCACTCGTACGGTACTCACACAATTACATTCAGCAAATCGTATTTTACTAACCCATGACAACAAGAGAGCAGCTGCTGAACGCTTCCCCTGCGTCATTGAAAGCTTCACATGTGTACATGCCAGCATCTTCGGGGAAGATCTCAGCTATTTGCAATGTTCGGCTATCTCCAGATGCGTCATACTGAAAGTCCTTGCTGGGCTTGATTTCTTTGTCGTTGTGAAGCCACACTACGTCAAATTTGGCCGCACCTAATCACAAGATATAATGTTATATATAACATAACTACGAATTCATCATTATCTATTTACCCTTTCCGATATATTTTCATAATCGAATAAAGATAATACATATAATCAAAAAGATGCTTACCTGTCACTCTGCAAGTAAGTGTGACCGGTTCACCATCCTTGACCAGAGCCGACTGAAGATGACCCACAATTACTGGAGGTTTGTCATCGGAACTTTTTCCTTTTCCTTTACCTACTCCTTCCATAGCTTTTTGACAAATTCATGTTAAAACCCATTAGGTACACTTCAAATATTTACATTTGAATTGAAAGCACGAGAAATGTGTTTTGGGGAAATTCTTACGGAGGACTTTGAGCGAGCATTTGGTTTCAGTTTGTCCTATAGAATTGAGACCTTTGCAAACGTACGTTCCCTCATCCTCAGGGAAAACTTCAGGGATTGTAAGAACAGCCACCCGGTTTCGATATTTCAAGGCGACAACATCGGAGGAGACAAGAGGCTCTCCATTCTTTGTCCAACTGACTTGGGGCTCGGGATCACCTCTAAACTCGCATTTGATTTCCAACGCTTCTCCGTCTTTCACAGAAAGGGATGATGGGAGGGGTTTGGAGATTTCAGGGGCTGACATGGGCACATTTTCTGGGGGCACTGCACAAAAAAGTAAATTTCCTTTCAATCATTAAAAAACACAATTTACTCTGCATAGAAGGAATGAAAACAAACATTCTAATTCTTTGGTGGTGGATCTTGATCGTGATGGACTTCCTTGGGCATCTAACGTTTTTCCGTATGGTTTCGGAGTTCTGGACACCTTTGCTGAGGAGTCATCGGCTGAACTTACTCCAATTCCAATGGTGGCTGCAGCCTGGTACACAGTCAAGTTTTAATTACTTTAGGTCAAAGTGTCTCAGAAAACCTCGAAGCAGAGATGTCACGCATTCTCTATGCATCATAAATACATGGAATTTCATTTTACCTTTTGGCTTCCGTAGGTAGAACCGGTGGACCTAGCTGGCTCGGCCGGCTTCTTGATGCTGGGTGTTGACGTTATTGGTTTAGACGAATCTTTATGACTCTGGGTTTCTGGCATGTACCTTCGATCTAGACAAGCCATTCAAGTTATTTTACTAAAGGTGGTCATGCATCTCTCTATTGTAAAAAAAAATACTAACAGACTCTGTCACTATATAAAACTCGTCACCCAAACAAGAAATCGAACTCAGAATTTATTTAAACCCAAACTCAAACGGTTTCTTACAACAAAACTTTACACTATCTAGTCTATTTGGAAATTCAATTTTCTCTAGTACTATGTCTATAATGCACAAGAAGTTTTATATCGCACACTCTCTTGCGACAGGCAGTCGTTCAACTTTTATCATCATCATGATCCATGTGCACTCTGCAGTGTAGCATTATCATTTTCATAGTCATGTCATAAGCTCAGTTTAAATGGTAAAACTTTCAACAACCTACATCTGCAAATATTTACTCATCAAAATGTCACAGTTGACTCAAGTTGATTATGTAAGAAAGAATAAGAACCGTGTCCATGTTCTTCATGTTTCTGCAACCATTAACACTCACACACATTCAACATTACAAGTCAGTCGTCTCATTCGACTTCAAGCACGAGACTCTGCTTAAATACACGCTTATTTTTTGTCTTGTTATTTACATGAACATCATAAATATGTGAACAGTGGTACTCTGAGTAGTACACTGCAACATGTACACACACACACACACACACACAGAGGAATAGAAACTACATACTAGAGAAGAGAGCAGCGTAGGAACGAGAGAGCGCTTTTTGTTTGTAAAAGAAAGCATAGTAGTAGTAAATAGAAAGTGAGAGAAAGTGTTGACTGAGAGAGAATAGAAAGAGAATAATGTAAGCACAAAGAGAGACTAGAGAGATGTTAGTAAGACAAGTAAGAGCATTTAGAAGATCAAGAAGAAGCAGAAGAGAAGGGTCGATAGTTACCTCCAGAGTAAAGTAAATTATGTGCAAGTTGAGTCTGCTCAGGTGTTGAAGATGCCCCTAAGAAAGAAAAGTTCAGACGCCTACGTCACATCATCTCCATCCATCTATATTCCTTATGAGCTTTAAAAGTCTGCCTTCGTGAATGATGAGCATGATTTTCATTGGTTATGTGCTATCTATTCTGTCTCATGTATAAAAGTTCTGTTTCTATATAATGATTGCCTTGAACCTGTTTGGTGGTAGAGTAGTAGTAGTCGTAGTAGTTTGTTCATATGGAAGTAAGCGTGTCAGCTCTTGAAGAGTGCGGGTCGTGTCAAGTTTCCAAACAGAACTCGAGGCTTAACAACAGCTAAATTTATAAGGAAGGGTGAGGTGGGCTGGTGAATAAGCGCAGCAGCCTAAAATCTCATCACTGGCAGAGATGAAGTAAACAATTGTTTTTACAGATAAATGCAAATCGATGAATTCGAATTTGCATTCTTCATGCCTGGGCCAAGGCCAAACAGTACAATGCAAAAAGCTAATTCACCAATATTCTCATAACTCCTCGTAATAACTTAGTACTCAGTATACTATGTGACAGGATCATACTACGTGATTTACTTTCTCTTTCATGACTTTCACTGAAACGTAAAACTGTGTGAGAAATTCTTTGCGAAGAGAGAATTTAAATTGAATGCTTCACCAATCTGTATGATTGATATTGAAATATGTATAAGTCTTCTCAAAAAAAAATATAATTCAAAAAAAATATCAATTTTCAAAAAAATATTTTAAATATTAAATGAATTTTAATTAATAGATATTGCAATTATGAGAATTTCTACAGCGAGTTGTATCACTAGAAAAAAATACTTTATCCAAACTTATTTTTACATGGTCCAAAAATTCGGTTGGCCTATTAAGTATCGCAAAGCCCCAAAAATCAAAAGCATATTAGGAGAAAAAAAATGTGTGGGCTTAAGCAAAAAAAAACTCAAAAGCTCAAACAATGTGTTGTAGTCAAAAACTGTAACATTTGTCATCAGAAGCAATCGGATAGCTACATATACATATACTCATTGTCAGGTTGGTCAGTTTAAATTCGCTAAATATTATATATATATTGGTGGATATGTTGAGCGATACATTAGAAAAAGTGAAAGGTGAAAGTAAAAGGGTATATATCATAGATCACATCCAATGGATAGCTCGTACGATTCCGGGCTAGTGCTAATCCATTTGTCCTGCATTGTCATCAGAAATAATTAAGTAGCCGATTAGACATAAAGTTGTAGGAAATGAAAAGAGCCGAAAATGTGGAAGTGCATAGTAGAAGACGTGCAAGTCTAGTCCAGTACATACAGGCGGTAGTACGAAGGCGACAGCATAAACAATAATAATATCAATAATAACTAATCAATATTATAGTAGTGATAAGTACATAGCGTGAATAACGGATGGAATGGAAATAAACAATAATCAGTTGGCAATCAGTCCGCAATCAATCAATCAATATATCATCGTATCATATATCATATCGTATCATATCATAACAGAGTCATCATACAAACAAGAACAACAACAGCAACAACAACAACATTACAATACAGTACGGTACGGTACGGTACATAGCGAATGGCAATGAGTAGTAGAAGTATTGAGAGAAGGTACCCGTCACCGAAGTATCGGTCACAGCAGAGCAGATAGAGCCAAACAACAGAGGCAACGAATAGATTGATATGGATAGTGAAACCAATAATCTTCAATGTCATACGTTATTCAAATAGCTGACTGTAAATCATTTCACCGATAAAATAAGATAGCATAAAATAGGGAGAAATAGAGAGAGATAGAGAGAGAGATAGAATTTCAACAGAAATAAACTGAAATCACGAATCGAAATGAAATTAAGAAACTATCTATTTAAGATTAAATTGTTGGCAGGCAGGCAGGCGGGCAGACAGGCAGGCAACAGGCGGGCGAACGAGCGAGCGTTTTTGTTTCCACTTGAATTGATTGTTGATTGTTTAAAATAAAGAGCAATTTATGTTTCAGTTTGTTGTCTCGTGTGGTTCGTTGTAATGTCTAGAGAATACGTTAAAGTTTAGAGAAAGTTCAAGTCATCCTGTAATTGTATCGTCAACTCTACATAGTTTTCATTCCTTATTAACTTGTATGTATATTAGTTACAGTATAAGTATATGGTATATGGCTGTGGGGTGGTGGTATGTACATTCAATTAAGGTTTATATACTTATTATGCATTATCATCATAGATAGTCAAATGGACATTAATGTAAATGTGTTCATTATATATGTACTATAGGTAGTATTGTCATATCGGTAAGCCATATGTACAGAGTGTGTATGTAACTGATTTCTGTGCATACATGATGATACAATGTAAGGTAATGTAAGAGAGCAGAGTTACGTATAATTATTAATGTTTAGAGTAATTGTTTAGGAGTTTTTGTAAATAAATGAAATAGTAATATTATGTCATAGCTGTACTCATTAATTAAATACTTAAATGGTTGATATTAAAGATATATATATGAATGCTATTTTTCACCTTCTACAATCACTACACAAACTGTTTCATCTTGGCCAAGAGGGTTGGTGGCGACGCATCGGTACTTGCCGGAATCTTCCGGTTTGCAATCCAAGATCTCCAAAGCAACAACACCATCGGCATGTGTAATGGTATAGTCGTGACGACTCAGCTCACGGGTACCCTTAAACCATTTTACCTGCAAACCCAGCCATAAATTACATTATAAACGTCATGGACACTCTGAAACTTTGATCACGAAGATTGCTCTATGCGTTTCATTACGGTTGGAGTAGGTTTGCCACTGAGACAGCATAGGAGTTTGCACGATGGATGATGGTATTGAACCACACGAGGACGAAGGTGGAACGTAAAGAATGGACCAGAGTCACGCTCTTCTGTCCACAGGCTCCATTCAAGTGGTTTTCTTCGTCGCACCGGTGCAGCCTCAGGTCTGTATGCTGGAATCTCCTTTGGCATTGCTGCAGTCGGTAAGTACACAAAAGGCGATCATTTGACAATTACATCGTGACTTACAGTCAAATTGACAATGAAGCACGAAAGCCACCCTTTCCCTTCCACTTTGCAAAGTGCGCACCCGAAAGTATACTTTG
>JABASC010005562.1:0-10021 GCA_019776185.1 Plutomurus gul
ATATATTTATAAGACTGATAAGTTCGGGCCACTATAAATGATGTTTTCTTGGGGAAGCTGGAAAATTACTAGAACCTGAATGGATCTGCAAAAATAAGGCCCATGATATTTTGTAAGTGACAAAAAAGTCTAGAATCAAAAATTATAAATCCGAGTAAGTAATTGCTTACAAAGTGTCATGCATTCATGAATGAATGCACCTTGATGAATCATAATCACAGACACACTTTTAAACTTTTCATTAAAAAATGTCATTATTTGGATTATCGAGAATTGTTAAAGCATGATTTTAATGTTGTGTTTGACAAGATTGCACAATTTTAGTTCGAAAAATCAATTCAATATATCCAAATAGTATTCAGTCTCAGTATTCAAAATTCAAACAAATTCAAACCCTCTTTACACTTGTAAATCACATCCTCTAGAAGCGGGGAATTGTTGTGTAATCATGATCCTCGAAGCGGTATTAACCTGTGTGTTTAAATCAACAATTATTTAAGTATTTAAATTGGAATCCCTCCCCCTCTCATTTTTATGCCTGCCAGATTGCAATGGAGAGTTAGAGCAAGCTGAATGCTACCAATAGCAGTGCTATATGGTACTACCATATGTAATGATAGGTACATATAGCTGAAGATAATATTGAGACTACGAAATACAATGTGTAGTATTATAATCATTTCTTACCTGATGTGCTCCATACAAGTGCAATTTTTTCAAGTAGGTCATTCCTCGAAATCCAAAATTTATAGAAATATCTGTAATTTTAATTCCCAATCCTCGAAATACCAAAGTTTTCAAAAACTTCAGATTGGAAACCGGAGCACCTTCAATATCCTCCACAGGGATCGGCATATTAACAAAAGAATTCAATTGTCTCATCCTTTTACAAGCTTTCCCGCCAATACCTGTTAGTCCAGAGTCTGTGAGAAACGTCATGTTGCCCACAAACTGAAAAGTAACCAATTGAGTTAAACGTGTTAAAATCAATTGCATATCTTCATCTTCGATTGTTGCAATGGCTTCCGACGAGTGTCTCGTATCAATCCGTGAATTGTGATCGACGATATTCAAGTGGGTCAAATTTAAAAAACTCTCCACCAATAAATCCACATTGAATTGAAAGAAAGTAGGATTCTTATTAAAATACTGAAATTCCTTTGTATTCGGTAGCGGGTCAATTCCAAGACAGGGAATACAATCTTTAATCTCTTTAGTTAGACCTCTGAACGCTTGAACGGAGAGAGAACACAGTGCATTCTGTAATGACGTAGAACTGGTCGAAGGAACATTTCCAGCAGTGTCATTCACAAAAAGTCCAACCTTACATCGAAAAGGCTTATCAGAAATTAGCTCTTGAACGACTGCCGCAGTGTCATCCTCCAGAAATATACAACCGATGGAAAAAGTTGACAAATTTGGCAAACTTTCCAAAAACGGAATTAATTTCGTTTTGATATCAGTACTGTCTAATGGAATTATCCCATACTGCAAGGACAATTCTTTTAGAGCTGGGAATTTCAAGCTAGTGCTCCATTGTGCCTCTACGATATGATTTAAGAATTCGCGAAAATTGTGGTGCTCATCGGTCAATCGAAAATCATAGGCTGCAGTCATTGATTTAAACGGGAAATTAAGGGACACAAGAGTTTCGTTATTCTGATCTGTGAGTAAAGCCAAGTGTCTGTACATTGGAATAGCTCTCTGGGGTTGAAAATTCTGGTCGGTTGTCAGACTCAGGCTCACCAACTGCTTGCACTGAAGACTCAGTATTTTTATGTAGGTAGTACAATCAGCGAGCTGACTGCGGTGAATTCGTACAAATTTTATACTATTCAATGAGGGTAATTTCTCTTTAAATGGCATGTTTGCAAATTTCTCCGTGTCCATAACATTTTCATCCTCCTCCACTCCCGAGTTGAAGGTTGCGTAATCCCAGCAGTAAGTGTCTTGAGTGTCGATAAAGACGCTCAGATTCTCCATTTCCATAATCATTCGAAGAATCACAGCCCAATTCAGCGTACCTAATCAATGCAGTCTTTTAATTCATTTTTTCTCACGTATTCAGTGTATATGTAATTAGATAATATTTGTGTACAATTCAGGAGCTCAAATGTGGTCACAGTGTAAGTGGCTATGTTGGAATTGACCCAGGTCGTTTGTCGAACGGATGCGCGACGAAGCCGAATGTAGTCCCATAGAGCATTCTTCGTTTCTGACTCTTCCATGTAAGTTGTACATTTTGTAGCCGTTGGATCGTCCCTTCGACCGTCGAATGCAAAACAACTCTTTTGATACAAAAGGTCTTCGGATATGACGCAGTAGTTCCACGATCGACACACCAAACGAGACTGAAGAAGATCCAGAATTGGAAGAAATTCCAAAATCTTTGCTCCGACGGATTCCTAATAAATGTGGAACTACCATCAGTTCAAATATAATTAATTGAATTACAAATATAAAGATTTATTATGTGCAAAAAAGAATTAGCACTCACTGGGAGCTGAGCCAACGGGTCCGTTAATTTACTTGCTGTGTGAAATTCATTTTCTGGTGGGGATTGCAAAACTTCCGACCTAATTTTCAGCGGAAATACAAAAACACTCTAAAACTGACGCCAATATTATTATACACAATGACTCCATGTGTGCGTTGTTAATTATGAGATCGCATCTCTTGTAATCTCATGATGCTTTGCAATACAATGCTTTTGAAAGATATTTGTGTTCACATTTTTATGGTTACGGTGAATATAAATTTCCCCCTCCCCCATAAACTGATTTCCAGATAAAATATATGTATGTAGAGAGAGAGAGAACGATTTATTTACACAAATCATTAAATTATTTAAAGGGTTGATCTAAATTAATTGTATCGTTTTTATGTATATTGAGTTAACCTTTCTTCTGAAATGGTGTCCATTCGTTAGTAGGAAATATTGCTGCCAAATATACAAATGGAAACGAAGAAGTTTGAATATCAGAAAACGAAGACTGGCAACTTATGCTACATATTTTACAAAAATTATAGTATTACTTACAGATGGGAACAAATTAATTTGAGTAATTTGTATTGCCCACCTACCATGGCTACAATACCTACAATATATTCCATTGAGCGTCCCAGCCCAGAAGAAATTAACCCTCTTTTCTCCATTTTCCATAGCCGAAATACAAGGAAAATGCACTATTTAGTCAGCATTATTGGCGTTTTGAGGATCGATTCAGTCTTTATAATTTATAACCGGAATACTGCTTTGATGGTTGAACTGAAAAACGAATGAACACTTTAATTTTAATTTAATTAAAAGTGATTATATTGGAGTACTTTATGACGATAAGGATTGGAGGTTGATTATGTATTCTCTTTGTCGACACTGACTTCTTAATTCCTACATATGTGCTTCCTTATTTCGAAATATTTCGGTTGATTAGATAATTGGGAGAAAACGTGGATTAATAATAGAGAAGAACAAGAGAACCATTATTTGTGGAGCAAGTGATGCTGAATCTGAAATCGAATGTTACATACAGATTTGATCTATAATGAATTGAATTAATAATGGGTATATCTACTAGGTACATCTTAGTCCTGTATGTACATCTTACTAGTGTACAGGTGTAATTTGGAAAGCAATATCTGCACGAAATTGATTCGACTAAATGGGATACTTTTCTATAATTCCATTTCGTAATTACATTTTATTGTTTATTACATAACAATATAGGGATATTTTAAAAAGTCTATTTCATCAAATAATTCAATTTCTATACTTACTTAGCCAATCTTTAAATATCAGCGTAGTAAATGCAGGTCTTTGTCTAAACTCCGTATAAAATCAATAGTGGTGTAGCTCCTGTAGGTAGTCTTTTTTCTACTATAATTTGTTTCTACTGCTGCAAAACGATTTTTCTATTTACGCCAAGGGTGTCCACATCTATTTTTATTTCCGCAAAAGGTGTCCACATCTATTTTTATTTCCGCAAAAGGTGTCCACATCTATTTTTATTTCCGCAAAAGGTGACCATGTCTATTTTTATTTCCGCAAAAGGTGACCACGTCTATTTTTATTTCCGAATTTCGAACTTTCAGAAATGTAATTATTTCGGTGGACAGATACCTATCCACTAATTAATATCCCACCTTGTCCCAACGAGTAGTTTTATTTTACAGTTTCGTGTGGGTGTCTGGATACTGATTTATATTTTAAAATGTAAAATGTAGTACAATTTCTAAACACATGACAATCAACAGATGACAACCTGTCAGTTAGTCGGCTATTACAGAATATTACATTAATCTGCCACTTCTACTAGGTTATTTCCATATATAAAACAACTGTCAACCCAAAAGAGGTAAATGCAATTTCTTAAATAATTTACCTTTTCGGATTTCATTATAATCTAATCAGCTAACGGAATGAAAAACATGAACACGAATAGTCTTATTTTCTTGGTGCTTCTTTCTCCACTTGATACAATTCTGATATTATTGTACCATTGTTTCAGTTCGAAATTTCGTCAAATTCAAAATGGGCCCAAATGCTTTCAAAGCTCTGAGTCTGACTCTGACTGCATCGACGATTATTCAGAATTTGCCTTATATGTACTTGGAATCAGGAGACACGTCAATTGCAGGAGACATCTTGGAGATAACTTTACTGGTAGAGTGTGCTGGATGCATACAAAATACAATTTTGAATTGGGATAGCCGGCAACTCGTTTTAAATACTGTTTTTCGAAATCTTCGTAGCCCATCTAAATATACCGAGATTCAAATTTTACATGCAAATAGATATTTTTTCAATTGACAGTGTCAGTCACTTGTAAGTTACAATTTGTAACTCCTTCCATCGTGAGGGTGTATAGTGAGTATACATTACAAGTGAAGAAGTGAGTACAACCGGCGGCCTCCATGTTTTATAGCTATTATACATACGACTGGTAAGTTCAGTGAATATAAGAAAACGTTTGCAAAAATGGTCTACCATCATATTATATTTAAAAGCGATGTTAAAATTTTGACGGACAAACTGTGTATAAATTATTCAATTTGTGATACATAGTGAACAATTATATTGATTTGTGTTGTTGTGGGTCTAAATGTGCGGAATGCCATGTGACATGTGTTAGTGTGGCACCTTGTTGCAATATAGTATATATATATATATTAAATACAATAATTATTAAATGTGGGTTATGCTAATTAACAATGTAGACTTGCTTAATTAGTATTTATGTAGATAACTACAACTGTTTAGCAAATGCATAATAAATTAGTACACTCTAAATCTACAACATAATATTGATTCCAGATGTGGATTAGGGGATTTCTCTAACATCCTGGTGTTAACATAGCTCATTCTTAGCCACGCCCTCCCTATCTTATCCGTGTTAAATTTCTCCGTCTGCGCCAGATTTATTCCAGATTGTCGTCAATATCCTCTACCTTCGTCTTACTATGCTTACAGATGGAGGCCTGATACAGTCTCCATTTGTCACGTATTAATGGTATTGGTGTTAGCTTGTTAATGAACTGAAGACGATGAAGTATTATTTTGTAAAAATATTCAATCGTGAACACCAGAATTCCATTCCAAATTAAATAAAAGTAAATAGACATTAATAAGGTTGAATTTAAAAAATTATTTGTCCATCTGTCTCCTTTATCTTTTCTTGCTGCAAGTCTGAAATCTTGCTCTTGATAAAAGTTGTCCCACTTTTCAAATAACCAAAATATACCAGAACTCATAAGATTTTGCATTCGATAATAATAATAGGACAAATATGGTGAATCTTTGAGTTGAATAAATCTGTGCTGCCTTAAACTTTCTTCACTGCCCCTAATATACTTTTGTTTTCGTTGATTGAATATATATTTTTCATACAAATTCAAATTGCTATCATAGTCAACGTAGGCCCTCCTGTGACATTTCCCCAAAAGTTCACTCAAAGAAATCTGTATAAAACGATATATTTCCTGATTTGGTTTGAAACGAAGAATTTCGTTAAAACCAAACATTAGCTGAATAGGGGGCGCTGCCTCCGTGTTCCATTTAATTAACCGCCAATTAATTAATCTTAACCTCTCTGAGCTTAAAACATTAAACCTTTTGAATGTTTGTAATGAATGTAATAAATTTTTGACAGCTTTGTCTCTTTCAATTGGCGGAAGGGCATCACAACGACTAAAGTTGTATTGATCCCCTTCTTTCCCAAAAATCTCTTCTGGGGAAGGCAACAAAAAATGCAAGCAGTATGCATGCTTAGACAAATCCAGACTTTGATGTGTAGCATTGGCTTTCACTCCTGATGTTAATATAATTGGCCAGTTTAAGTAATTGTAGCCAATGAGTAGAAATTTGTCTAATCCCTTGAAGAATCGGAAATTGGTTTTAAATTTAATTGGGGAGGACAAATCACTGACAATAACTCCTTTGTATGCGTTGCTTAAAATCACACCTACAATAATCCAAATACCTAAAGAAAACAAAAGCAGTAATTTTATGTTTTTCCCGCCAAGTGGAGCAGCCTGCTCCAACAGCATCGCCAAAAATAAAAATGCGTTTCGACAGCAAGATTTTAAAGATGAGAGCAGAGTATTCCTGGGATGATTTGCATGAACGAATTCTTGAGCTTCGTGAAATATTGAAATCACAACTAGTAGAATTCCGGTAAGCACCCAACAAACATGATCGTACGGTTTAAAAAATATTTCTGATGACCGAGAACTTTTAACACCATCACAAGTTACAAAGTTTAAGTTGTCGTGGCCCGCGAGAATGAACAAGTGATCGATGTTCGTCGCTGTTTTTAGTCGAGGAGCAGCAATGTGATCATTTCTGGCTAGTGCATTAAGAATTATAGGGCTTTTCCAATCAATTTGAAAATCTTTAAATATGAAAGCCCATATAATTATATCCAAGTTGATATAGTTAAGATTCTTTTGTTGATTTTTGACAAAGGGGGAAATTTCTTCATTATTGTAAAATTCATTTTTATATTTGCTAGAACAATTTGCAAATTTTGGCATTTTCTTCAAAACGTAATTTGCAAAAATATCTCGAGGGAAATTGTGGATACTACTATTCAGTGTTGTATTTTGCAGTGATATTGTTTTTATATGTACTGCATTCGACCTTGTGAGGTCATGCATGTTAATACTGCATTCAGTTACACAGTCAATGCAATATAAAGAAATTCTTTCAAGTATATACATGTCTTCATCATATTCATAGGAAATCTTTTGGGCAACAAAATAAAGGGGAAAGTTGGATACGTGAGATAAATCCTCGGCTATAGTCCAAAATCCAATTTCTAGTTTAATAAAAATATTGATATCCATGCGTGTCTTGCAAAAGCTCATCGATAGGTCACATATGCTATTAAATCTCTCAATATCTTGAAAAATTCTTGAGCGAAATACGAAATGAATTTTTGCGTTTGGAAATATCCATTTACTGATGATGGTGGCTGAAATATTTCTGTCTTCTGTGGAATACACACTGTCCAATTCTAAAATAGTTGTGGGAACCGTTTGTTGTTCGTTGAGTGGTTGAAAATTTATATGTCTGTAGTCATAATAGTCATAAATAAGGAACACGGAGTTATGTGAAAATGCATCAATAATTGCATTCAGATCTTCTACTATAACAAACTTTTTTGTAGCTTTGCTATAACCTAAATGAATTACCACAAAATTTATCAAAAATAGTTTCACAGTAATTCCTTTTGTAATTTGCATATTGCTGGTTGGTGGATTTTCTTTTACAAATAGTGGTTTTTCCAAAATATTACAATTTCAAAGTATACAACACCAAAATATCGTAGAATTATTCAGAAAGAATAGTCCATTTTGAAAGATCAATGGTAAAAGTTTGAATTATGTGCACTAAGAAAATGGTGTAAACCTTTTTAAATATTTTCACCGAATGAAACTAAAATTTGCATACGTAAAAGGATTGGTTACTTTGTGCTTATAAAATGTGGTGTTAAGGGTGCTTATCGGATTTATTCAGAGAATGCAAAGAAACTAACGTAAAATTGTATGGTCCTTTGTGTTTTACAAAAACATTTTGGCGAATTTCGTTGAAGTGCATATTTGATAGAAGTAATTTATTGGATTTCAAAGGACATTCCATATAAGGCTGGGCACTCTGATTCTTTTGTGTTACATAGGTTCATGCCAGGTACATTTATGGAGTTTTTATGTTTAAGCCTTTTTATCGAGTGAGACGATTGGCCAATCTACGGAACACTAAGGTAGCGAAGCTCATACGAAAAATTACAAAGGAATTATCTTGGGATCTATTGTTGATCGGTGAATGAAACCGAATTTCAAACCTGTACAAATTTTCTTGAGAGCATAATCAACAAAAACCAAATCGTATCTAAAAATAATTCTTGCTTCTCAGAAAACTGAAAATGTTGGCTGTCCATTTGTTTAGTACAAACTGTAACTACACCAAAACCGGACATGCACCTAAGAAATGACGTTTGACGAATAATATGCATATGTAATGTAATAATAAATGACTGGAAATCTTCCAGAAAGATTTTGATTCTATTTCGCAATCATATGTGAAAACACGAAAGTAATTTAACAACTGGTTTATTTTCACCGAATTTAAAATCAACTAAGTACATTATAATTCAATTGTTTTAAACAAATATCATGTTATTTCAGCGATTGATACGATTTTATTCAGCGTGGTAGGTGCCTAAAAAATAAAACTTTGTTGTACATCTTTGGTTTATTTATACTATTAACAATCGCGGACGATTTGTTGTAAGGAAATCTTTGACTTTGAATAAAATAACTAAGGAATGCCCGGTAATGTGCATCATACAAACTTACATTTACAATTACATTAATTAGCATTCACTTTCAGAGATTATTATAGAAGTACAGTATTTATAGATTATAATAAATAGTTTCAATAATCTCTATAATCAACACAATATTTTGTACACTATTATTTTCCGTTCCGACTGATAGGCAATGGCTTATAATTTCCCATTCTTGTAGCAGCGTATGTAGAAGCGCGTTTTTGAGTCTTTTAAATTAAACTGTGATTGTTGCTAACGATAGCAACATATTATATGTATGAAGGCCAACTTGTCATAAAATTGTACAAAGGCGTGACCACCTGTAAAGAGATACAAAATTCTCATAATTTCCCTCATAGAATTCACNGAATTACGCAGATTCGTTTTGAGAGATAAGACGGTTTTCCAAGTCCACCAATTGTTTTATGAAGCCTTCGTTGGGAAACACGTCCCTTCGGCCCCTGCGATAATTATGTGATCTATGTATCTCATATTAATTGCTAATAATATTTGAAAAGTGTTTATTTAATATTAATTTAGCTTCATTGACGAACCGAACAAGTTGGAGAGATTCCGAAACAGACATATTTTTCTTAATTATGAGATAAGCTAGAACCAAACTAGCCGAGCGACTTATTCCCATCACACAGTGAACCAGTACTTTCCCTGCAAATAATTTTTTTAAAGTTCTTCTGCCAAATATTACAATGTATACTTTGACGGTAACCTTTAAAGGTTACCGCATGTTATCTAAGCTTAAATAAGTATATACATTGATACCATTTGAGCGAAGGGCGCTGTCAACGAACTCAGCTGCTTCGCAAAAGAAGGGGTGGAGTTGAAATTGAGGATCATCTATGGCTGCCACACCCAAAAATTTGCAATTGAAATTTTTCGACTTGTAATACTCTTCATTCGTCATGAATCGACCGTACTCCTCAAAAGCTGCATTCAATATGTGGGTTATACCGAGTCTTGTCAGAAATTCTATATCTTGAGCTGCATCGCTGCACAAAATTAATTTTGTACAAAGAACTAATTGTAAGTGAAACAATTTACAGGTTTTTAATTGATTGTGAAGGTACTTCCATCTCCGTGTGCATGTTGGTTAATAAAGGTCTGTATATGAGAGCACAGGATGATATGGTAGAACTTTTTTATTTATTGTAGGATACTGTCAATATTTCGCCAAC
>JABASC010005563.1:0-10020 GCA_019776185.1 Plutomurus gul
AGGTGGGGATGTGCTTGGAGTCGCTCAGGTAGCAACAACTTGGATCTCTTTTTACAAAGTTGTTGTATATTTCATTATTTCATGTTAATTACATACGAATGTGATTCATATTCGTTTGCTGCGCACCCTAATGTAGGATTGATATTATTGTCAGCTCAATTATTTGTTTTTCCGAAATAGATTCAGCAAATTTCATGCAAACAGAATTGAATGTTGTGATTGGTTGACGAAAATAATGATGCCTATTTCTATGTGCAGGTAATAAATAAGAGAGATGGACTCAGTTTCAACAAGCGTGACGAGATTGTTTTCTCCAATTATTTGCAATTTTGTGGGATCGGATTAGGTAATGCGCAAATGTTCCAGCAAAGTCGATTGGAAGTGAAACGGAATCAGGTACATATATACACATTGCTATTTTTGTACATCCTTTGTGTCACATCGTAGTGCAATCAATTCTAATTTTATCTTCTGATGATTAAGGTTCTACTGGACTTGGCACGAATGATATTTGAAGAGCAGAGTACTATCGAACACATGGTCTACCGTATTTTAACACACACCCTTTCCCTCATGCAATGTCAAAGGGCACAGGTAAATGTCATACGCCCAATAACAAAATTAGCCTTGTGGAATCAATCTTATACCTAACCCATTTCGTAATAGTTTCAAATTATTTCTTTGGGAAGGGTTCCTTATCTCTAAATCATTTTTTACATCATCGCAGGAATTTCACAGTAGTGCTTTTGTACACGTTTAATCAAACTAATCATGGTGAATTAATTTTAATTATGTTTGTATTTATACAGTGTAGTAGTTGAAAGTTATTCCATGTTAGAGATTGAGACCACAAATAATTGTAGCAGATTTATTGATTGATTTCGATTTATGATCATTAATGATATTACTTTGCATGTTTCCTTTCGGAATGCTCACGGCATGTACGATATCTTTCTGCATCTTTCTGTATCAAATTATAATACAACTAAATACAGTTTTTGTTAATCATGTAATATATACCGAGCCAATATCATTTGTCAATAAAAATGCTGTAATTTTCGATTTGGACTGATAAGTTACATGCCACACAACAGGTTCTTCTAGTCCACGAAGCCTCAAAGGGAACGTTTAGTCGAGTTTTCGACTTGGACTCGTCTGATTTGGTGGATGAGGACACAGAGTCTCGTAGCAGTCCTTTCGAAGGGAGGTTTCCTATTAATATCGGCATCACGGGTTACGTGGCCACGACAGGCGATGTAAGCCTTGTTATAATATTACAGAAACTGTTTAGGAACGTATTGTGCCACCGTTCGCTGTATAAACAATGCTGGTATAATTCTGACTAAGTGAATTTCAATTATCTGTGTTTCAGATATTAAACGTGTCAAATGTATACGAGGACAGTCGATTCGACCCAGCAGTTGACAGGAACTCGGATTTCATACACAAAAACATTCTATGTATGCCAATCAAAAACGCTAATGGCTACATCATTGGTGTCATTCAGGTTTCACTACAATTGATGTACATTCATTCTTTTTATTTTCCACATTTCGTCGTTGAAGTTCACAAGGCAATTTTTCGTTGCAGTTGACGAACAAATTGGACGGAACTGTTTTCTCAACGTCTGATGAGAATTTCGTCGAAGCATTCGCCATATTTTGCGGCATGGGCATTTTTAACACCCGAATGTAAACATTTTTTTAAATTTTTTAATGATGAAAGTTCCTGGAATTGGGTGATGGCGTAACCAAACTAAACATGACGCGTTATATCTTGTGTATGGTTTAAAGAAACATATTTTTATATTTACAATAAAAACTTGTTATTAGGCTACGATTTACCTCTCTATAGGCTACAACCTAGTTAGCCTGGTGTTGGTTACGCCACAGTAATGAAATGTGTTTTACAATTTGCATAAGAGATAGATACAAATGACATTCATTTTTAATGTAAGGTACGAGAAAGCGATAACGGCAATGGCGAAGCAGAGAGTCACACTGGAAGTATTAAGCTACCACGCGACTGTTCCCCTCGATGAAGCAGAATGGCTCAGGGTAAATGATCTACGTACATATTATGTATTTTCAGTGTAGTCTAGAGTCTAGACTGTCGGCTTAGATATTTGTTCGCTATATTATATGGTCATTGCGAGTAGAATACAATAATTGTTAGGCAGATCAATATTGTAATCATTTCATTTGAATTTGTGTTGGATGAAGGACGCAGTGATACCTTCTGCTCAACATTACAGACTGCACGCGTTCGATTTTGATGACAATAACATGACCGATGAGGATACATGCAAAGTACGTCCATTCCATTAATTCCAGAAATCACTGGCAATGTATTGAATGCAATTACAACGAATTGCTGGTAATTCTATTCAATGCTCACAAAATGGACAAGTTTTTAAAAGAATTCTATTCTGCATTGATTTACAGGCGACGATCAGAATGTTTATGGATCTTGATCTAGTTAAAAGATTTCAGATTGAGTACGAAGTGCTTTGCCGTTGGCTCCTCTCCGTCAAGAAGAACTACCGAAAAGTAATTTATCATAATTGGCGGCACGCCTTCAACGTAGCTCAAATGATGTTCTCTATCCTCACTGTAATTCATCATAATTATATGTTTAAGTAATTTGCACAGGGATTTTGTTGGATGAAAGAAAAAGTTTTATGAATGAATTTTTGGAAATTGTGTTGTTGGGAATAGGCCACAAAATATTGGCAGGTGTTGGGCGACTTGGAATGTCTGGGTCTTCTCATTGCCACCATTTCTCATGACCTGGACCATCGTGGAACCAACAATTCCTTCCAAATTAAGTGTGTCCTTTGTGCATGATCGCTTGAACACATAGTCAGTCCTCTGTGTCAGTCGTCACAATGTTTTACAGTGCACAATTTTTGTGATTGCAGAGCCTCTTCCGCCTTGGCCCAATTGTACTCCACGTCAACCATGGAAAGACACCATTTTGATCAATGTCTAATGATACTTAATAGTCAGGTACATTGCACTCGCGTGACATCACTATTAATTTGCTCCAATTATGACATTCATTTTTTTATTATGTATTGTTGGATAGGGTAACCAAATCTTGTCGCACTTGTCCCCGGATGAGTACTCCCGCGTGATAAAGGTTCTTGAAGACGCCATTCTGGCCACTGATCTCGCAGTTTACTTCAGGTAATCAATCACAAATATGCAAATTACACGACTGGGACAGCTATTCAAACGGGCCTGTGTGATATGATGAGTAAATTAGTGATATGAAGAATTCGAGCCGGACTACAAGCAGGCTAGACCAGCATTCATATAACATATTTACGTTGCTGTGTTTGCTGCGTCGCTTCCTGTAGTTCGTGTCGCTCTTCTAATTGATTGTTCAAAAAAGTTTTCAACCTGATCCTCGAGAAAAGAGACCACAGCAGACGAACGCTAATATTTACATTCATGCCTGTATTAAATACAGTGTAACATTGGGAAAATTGAAATGAGCTTTTAAAAATAGAAACCGTGGAGCGTTTATGGAGTTGATAGAGTCACAATCGTACGATTGGAGTCGGGACGACCATCGTGATCTATTGAGAGGGATGTTGATGACCGCTTGTGACCTTGGAGCCATTACCAAGCCATGGGATGTAGAGAAAAGGGTCAGTTGTCATTACACTACTACTCGTACATTTAAATATTAAATGTCTCTTGACGAGATGTCAAAGGTAAGTTACACAGATATACATATATGGACGTGAATAGATTGTATGGTAATTTTTAGGTGGCCGAATTAGTAGCAAGCGAATTTTTCGAGCAGGGCGATATGGAACGAGAAGAACTTAACATAATTCCTATAGTGAGATAAAAATATGTTAAAATTAATATTAACATGATATCCTAATTGTGAATATTTTAATGACCAGTTTACATTTTGTGTGCAGGACATGATGAATCGAGAGAAGAAGGATCAACTGCCAATGATGCAGGTGGCCTTCATTGACTCCATATGTCAGCCCGTCTACGAGGTAGCACAATATTTCCACTCATATTATTAATTACCGTCAGTCGTACATTTTCTTTGGCTTTGTCTGTGTGTCTGATTAGACAAATCTATGTCTTTCCAATTTCTATTATATCAGATGATAAGGTGACTTTGTGTTATTAGGCATTTTCAACGCTGCAGCCAAAGCTGGAGCCTCTGCTGACGGGAGTGAAGGTCAATCGCCACAATTGGGTAGAGATAATTGCATCGCAAGAGCAATGAAGAGAGCCAAGAATCTATGAGATAAACGTGTTCTATATATTTTATACTAAATGCTAATTTTCTATTTCTTATTCCTGCCTGTTCAAGTCGAGTACAAGTTATAAATAGGAGTGGAGGACTGATCTTGACTGTCAGTAGGCCCTGTAGTTCTCTGTTGTACTGGTAAGCTCGATTTCTTGACTATTCATCCCTTCGATTCTATTCCCCAAATCCCATTCCAACCATATCCGTATTAAGGTGAAATTTCTTTCAATTTAATTTCATTTTTTTATTTTATTTTCTTCAATTTTGCAGCTCATCTCTAAAAACATGAAGGTGCTGCTCGCAACGTTGTCCCTCATCGCTGTGGCGAAATGTGAATATGGAAGTATGCAGTCTTACCAGCCTGCCTACCCTTCCTACAACCCGCAACCGTATTATGAAACGTACGACACCAAAGTTGACTACAAGGAATCTAATGTAACAAAAAAATGTGGAGTCCTTCCTGCCGTTCATAATCAATATGGATACGACAAGTCTAGAGTCAATTTTGGCCAATACCCGTGGCAGGTGAGCAGACATCCATGTCTATTCCCATTCCTGTGTGTTTTTTAAATTCCGAATTTAATTTAATTTTACTCACGTTTTTCTAATTTTGCAAAAAGGTGGGAATTCTAGACAGTTACTACAACTATTTGTGTGGTGGAGCTCTGATTTCGCCGCGTCACGTTATTACCTCATCGTACTGTGTCGATAAACTTCCAGAAGACCAACTTCGCGTTCGGGTTGGTGAATACGATCTCCTCAGCGACAAAAATTACTTGGAGACTCTTAAGAACGATGAGATCACCGTGTGCAAAAAGCACAATTTTTACAATGGTGAATAATTTTACATGTATTAAATCTGAATAATGATGAAAGGAGTGTGAAAACCTATTAAAGCAATTATTAGTATTCTTTAGCTTAAAGAATTAAATTGTGATTGAATTCTTAAATTGAACAATGTATTTGTATTTATTTAATATTTCAGTTCCGTACGATCAGGAGTACATTCAGTACAGGCAGCAGAACAACAAGAACTACCAACCGGACCAATATGCGTCCTACGCCGTCGTCATCTTGGAGTTGAGTTATGAAGTGGACTTTGATCTGTTGCCTCAAGTGGAGCCTTTGTGTCTTCCAAAATTTTACTATTTAACCAAAAGTTACACTGATTCCTACACGGGGTACTCTTACGGCTACGGACAACAAAACTCTGGAGCTAGTCAAAATAGTCAGAATCAAGTGAAGAATGAGGAGGGAGCCAACAAGGATCTTACCTGTTTTGTTCTCGGATATCAAAATTCTCCACAAGAGAAATTTGAGGTAAACATTTATCTTTAACTCCTATTCTGTATTGCTCCATGAAGAAATTATGCTTTTGTGTAATGTAAAGGTCTCGTATTAAAAAAAGTTTTTTTTTTTGAATTTTCAGTATTCACAAGTGCAGCAGTCGTATCCTCAACCATCGTACCCATCATCACAGTACAACTCTTATTCTCCTCCTTCATACAGTCCATCGTATTCTTACCCATCGTACGAGTACTCAAGGACTCCACGCAGAGCAAAGGTTCACAAGGTGGAGGAATATCCTTCGTATTACCCTGCTGCCCCATCATACGGTCAAAAATACAAGACCGAGAACTGGGAAGCTGATTACTACTATGATGCTTGCCATGTAAGTCTAAATTTTTAACTCTTCCGCCTTTACCAAAATTATTGAAGATAATTTTCATCACAATTTTTGGAAACTGTCTCTGATTATTTTCACAGGCTGACGTAGGATCTCCAATTTTCTGTTTGGTGCAGCATAAATACGAAGACGAGGAGTACTCTCCCGCCTATCCAGAATCATACCCTCCGTCGTACCCAGCACCGTCCTACTCTCCTCCATCTTACTCTCCACCCTCTTACCCAGCACCTTCGTACAGTCCCTCTTATCCCTCTTACCCCGCACCTTCGTACAGTCCTTCGTACCCCTCGTACCCAGCCCCCTCTTATCAATACAAGCGTCAAGCGTCCTACTACCCAACACCCAGCTATCCAAGCTACACTCCCAGTTACCCGAGTTACCCGGCTCCTTCGTATTCTCCTCCAGCGTACTATGAGCCCGAGTACAAGGCGCCAATCAGGAACGCTGAGCCCTGGAACCGGGAGTCGAGACGGGCTGTTCTGTACGGCATCGTGCAGTACCCCCCAGAGTGCAAATACAACTACAATTCGGAGCCAAAGAAATTGACAGCGACCCCAATCGAGGACATTCTTCCATGGGCCATCAGCGTCATCCACACTCCGCCCACTTGCTATGCTAATTCTTATAATGCTTACTAAATCATCTATTTTGTTGTTCATCACTAAAAGAGTTTTATTTTCTGTTGCATTCGAGTAAACGTTGTTTTGCAGATGTTATATCTAAAATGTCCCTCTGTTGTCTCTGTGCACCAATGCCTTATTTCATTCATTCATTCATTCATTCTCCAACCATCTTCATCATCTTTGAATTTATAGCATTTTTATCAGCTCCAGTTCTGCACCAAAGAACTCTCTAATGCCATACAGTGTGCATATAACATGCAATTAGTAGTGCACTGCACCATAGTAAATAGTAATAGTCCATAGAACAGTCGTCATTCTTAAGATCATGATAAAAATAATATTATATCTTTTCGTGTCTACGTCAGTCATCAGGTCTGTCTGCATAAAAACTCGTAGAATATATTACATACACAGGGAGAGTCTAAAGGTGTGCTCTAAAACACAACCTTTTAATCCACATATATATGTACGTACCTATCATTTACTTATATTGCATATGCATGTGTGCGTGTGTGAGTGTGTGCAAAAGTGCAAAATGGAAGGAATGCAGAGAAACATTGTGAATTCAGGTAAAATTGCCGACAGAGTGGCTGCTTGCTACGCATTGAATGAAGTAGAGGTTGCATATTGCATATTGACTGAGCAAGAGCAGCATACATAGGATACAGGGTGACTCTGCACTAAAGTGCCCTTACTTACAGCACAGCATCTTTTATTGTGTGTCTGTAGTCTGTATCATGTCTATGTAGTGACTCAAATCCCGCTTTGCTGGCTGCACATTTTAACTGACTGATCTGTGCTGTTACTGCTGTTGTACTTTGTAATTGTAATGAAGAACAGACGTACCACAAGCAGTTAGAGAGGGATTATTAAGATTATTATTATGTGTGCCAGTCTTTGTATCTTTTCTGCGAATACAAGATCACTGTCTATATAATACCACTTGTATGGTATGTACTATGTACCAATGTACCACAGCACCAGCACCAGCATCAGCACCAGCACCTCTTATGCTGTGTACCATGTATTGTGTATACTGTGTTATTACTGTGTTATTACTGTGTTATTACTGTGCAGAGGGTAGACGTAGATGTAAGAGAGAGTATAGTGCAGTGAGCAGTGTGTGGAGTGTGAGTGTGATCAGCACACCTGAGAGTCCAAAGTCAAATCCGTGGCAGCGTAGAGAAAATACTTTGTGTAATTATTGTACAGATCTTATAGAACAGACTAGACCGAGCAGAGTCACAGGGAGATATCACAGGAAGACAGACACACAGACACACAGACAGACGAACGAAGAAGAAGCAAACAGGTTTCAGTCAGAGTTCAGCCTGTACCAGCCAACAGCAGACATATTTCTTCTTCTTCTCGAAATTATTTCGGTCACCGAATCAACGAACTTATGTCCAAATTCTAAAATTTACCTCTTTTCCAGCACAACAAATTCTCAATACAACACAGAACGAAAGGTAAAGGAAAATTAATTTCTTATTTCATTTTTCATTCTGTTCATTGGTAATATTTTTATTCTGGCTCTGGCCTACTGGCAACTCGCAAACTCGCAACTCGCTTCAACCGCCCTCAAGTCGTCCCTTGTCTCTGTCTGTCAGTCAGTTATGGATGCATGTTGTTTGTTATCATTATTATTATTTCCGGAGTAGAGATATCTAGAATCTAGATAGATAATAATATATGACGAACTTGACGGAGACACAAGTATACAAGAGATCAATAAACAGAGAAAGAGAGAGCTGCAATTCTATGTCATATGTACTTGGATATTATATTCGAGACAGAGACAGAGACAGTCACAGGACAGGAGACAGCTACATAGAAAGAAACACATAATTCTCATCTCATTCATCCATTATATTTTATAACAAACAACTTTATAACTCGCTTAACTGTAATTTCAATGCATGTACTTAATAGGACATTATCATCGTTTTGTGTTGTGAGGTGGGGTCGGTGGGGTAGAAGTACGTGTGGGGCGTGGGGCACTCTCTCTATCTGTCGTCTCTGACTAATCAAATCACTCTCTAAAGATCCTTTTTCCAAATTCCGTTCAATTTATTTATTTATTATGCATTTGTGATATTATTTGACAATTTAAGGCGGGACTTACGGATCACTGTTGTTTTTAAGTTTTTTGAGATCATTTCTTTGATGAATTTCGTGACAAGACAAGACAGAGATGCTGGGCGCGAGAGGTGTGAGTGGGTGCAGCTGTTGATCAGTTGCGTCGTTGCGTGTACCATTCACGTTTTCTTATAAATAGTATCTGAATGTCAATGGCAAAGTCACAGTCAGTCAGTCAGTTCAGTTAGTTGTTCTGCAATGGAGATTGTGTGGAAGCCGACGTGACAGTCACGGCGCGCATAAACTTACCCTAATTAGCACAAAGTAGAAAACCACCACCAACCAATGTAATGCAAGAAAAAGTGATAATTATTTATTTGTTTTATAAATTATCCTAATGTTGAATGTGTATTGTTGAATTAAAATGCTCGTATGTGATGTTTGTGGTCATTTGGTCATAGAGCAAGAGGCAATGTGCAGAGTGCAGACTGCACAGAGTGTTTGTGTGTGTGCACGGAGTGGAAATGCACTTTTTAAAATTACTCACAAACAGAAGACACATGCAAGACATTTAAAAACAAATTATAAATATTTACAAATAAGCTGTGCTTTATTATGGCTTCCATATTATCTCACAGACAAAGATAACTCTTTTCAATGTCGTTTTTTGCCGTCCACCGACCAACCACTTCAACTGTATTTACAATTAGTTATGTATGTCGAAAACACTAAACACTCCGTCATTATAATGATTACAAATTGTACACACAAGTTCTCAGTATTACAATTTTTCACACTTCATTCATTCATTAAAAGCTATGTGTAGTGGTAATAGAAATTATGTCTGTGAATGCACACCCACTCACACACTTAAACGTAATGCGTGAATGTATCTATGAGAAAATGTTGTTGACCCGTGGGAAACGATTTTCCTTATCGCAATCGCTATCAATTGTAACCCTCGTAATATTGACTTTTG
Organism: Plutomurus gul; assembly: GCA_019776185.1. Lineage (NCBI taxonomy): Eukaryota > Metazoa > Arthropoda > Collembola > Entomobryomorpha > Tomoceridae > Plutomurus > Plutomurus gul. The sequence continues at coordinate 9,653 of JABASC010005563.1, forward strand.
CTATCTATTAACACAAAGTATTATACTTTATCTATATTATTAGGCTTTTTCTTTACAACTACTCATATTTGGACTATTAGTTATATAAACCATCTTGGCCGCATCGTTATTGCGTTATTCTACCTTATTATTATAATTTTAATTAGCGAGTTTTCAAAATTCGGTTGTAGAATTTGTGCAATTTATCAATGTTCCTTAGCAAGCGAATATACTTCTCTGTGGCACTTGGCGAATGGCGCACATGTATTAATAAGCGATCGGAATGATTCTCACTCATTTTTAAAACCCTGACTCGACTTCCTTTGCAGTATCTCTTTGTGTAGAGTGAGAGTAGGGGAGACGCGCGGGGGGGGGGGGGGGGGGGGGGG
>JABASC010005564.1:0-10019 GCA_019776185.1 Plutomurus gul
ATTCTTTGATGAAGTAGAAGTATATAAAAAGCAAAAACAATTTCGTTCAACTATTGCACATTGTGCATGATATACAGGGTGTTTCAACGCTAGGTTTACACGTTCTTCGGCTATTATGTTTTAAACCACTGAACCGATTTTGATTATTGGAATTGTTTTGGGAAGCTGAAAGTATAAAATGAAAGTTTTGAAAATTTCAAAAGATTCCATTCAAATACAGTTGCTGGAGGCGGCTTCAAACAAAATTGGCAAATTGAACATGGGGATGTCTTATTGTATAGTAACACGGTGATCGTACATATAGCATTTTTGCACTTTTTTCTTAACTACTTTATAGATTTTTATGAAATTTCATGTTTCAGTTAAGAATTTCATGGCGAACATTTCGAGAGTACTTTTCATAAACATCTATTTAGTAGTTAAGAAAATATTGCAAAAATATTGAAATTAATACGAAAATCGTTCCGTGTAAACACTTTTCCCCGTGTAACACTTCCTCTTTCCACCTGATTTTTTTGCTGTCGCATATCATCTTGTTAAGAATTTCGTGGCGAACATTGCTAGAGTAATTTCATAAAAATCTATAGAGTAGTTAAGAAAATATTGCAAAATAGTTACTATGCAATAGTGGTATAGGCCATCCCCACGTTAAATTTGTCAATTTTTTTTGGAAGCCGCCTCCCGCATCTGTCTGTGGACGGAATCTTTTGAAACTTTCACCACTTTTATTCTATACTTTCAGCTTCCCAAAACAATTCCAATCAAAATCGGTGCAGTGGTTCAAAAAATATTAGCCGAAAAACATGTAAACCTATCATTGAAACGCCCGGTACTTACAACTAGCTAAATATATATGACACTTAAACCAGTAGTAGTGAATACATATTATGTCTATCCACACAAGTACCTCACTTGTATGCATTTGTATGCTTGTTATTTGTAGCTGCAGTTCCGACAAAATGTCTTTTACTTTACTTCTAGGACAAAAGCATACCTCTCTTGTTTTCATCATTAACCACATTCCCAAAACCCATGTTGTTTGTCGCGCACTTTGCACTATCACATTGCATTGCGACTGACCCGTCCGAGTGCTGTTAACAAGGGTATTTGCAGTATAAAATACTTAATTTATATACGTCTGTGCACAACCCGGGTATTCTCATTTCAGTAATGATATATATGTACAGCAAACAAACACATTGTATTTACCAGATGGGAAAAGTTACGAAATACCACAGCATAAGGGAACACGTGTGATGTTGAGAGAAAACATCCAATAGAAGCAAAATGTAACCAATTGTGCAAAATAGCGCTTCGGACAATGGCCTTTATTTACGTCTTATTTCAACATTTCCTTAGACTTTGTATGTAACTCCATGCTTACACTGTTATAATTTAATAAATGGGCAATTTATTCGTCGTCTTTTAATAATATTTCTGTCCAAGTTTTGAATGCTTGGGAACCTAAGTCAAGTTTACAGTAAAAGTGTTTTATAAAATACTTACATATATACAAGGAGCCGTTAAGTTCAGTAATTCCAATTTGCGGTAGATTCTCAAAAATTAAAAAAGTTGAATGGTGACGTGACGTCGCGTGCTCACTAAGGCGTTGACACATAAACTTCATTTTCAGGGTCAGTGTCAATCTTACTTGGCACTTAAATCGTTAGATCGTTAAATTGTTTACTTGATACTGCGATTTTTTAAAATGTTAAATGAATCGATAGCTTACGACACCGTAGTTGATATAACCATCGTTTATTGGCTCGATAAAGTATGATAACGCCAATATAGACGTGTGTTGTACCAAAGTAGCCTATGTTCACAATGGTAAAATTTGAATTTTAAGCGACCAGTGACGTCACGTCGCGTGCAATCACCATGGATACAACCGAATCTGCCATTCCTTTTTAGTATATATATTATTCTATTTTCCTTGAGTAATTCTAACGTTGAGTTTGTGGTATCAAATTATGACAACATAATTAGAATGTTACTTTGTTACATTGGGTAGATAATTAATTCACAGTATCACAGCAAACAATCTTCGATTTCCCGTGCAGTTCAAAGCAATTTGGTGAACTGGTGCTCCAGCGAACCGTCTATCCATAAAATCTTGGCATAAACAACGAACGCAGACAAAATGAATGTCATTAAGTCGCCTTCCCGTAGCAGGTCTTATTGCTAACTTGAAGATTTTAATGAGAATCATTACCCATTATAAATTCACGAGTATCGTGTCGTGAACAGAATTCTAATGTGGACGGTTATGCAGTGCATGTGAGTAAGGATACATTTCATAAGAGGGTGCGAGAGATTCCTTTAAAATTACATTAAACTTAAAGTAGTCTTCTCTTCCTCCCCTTCGCTCGTAAAATAATTATTAGATTTGAAATGACCTTCTCGTCTACTTTAATGTACGTAACTCCCGCGTTCTGCTATATATAAGTATTTGTAGTAATTATAAGAGAATTGACTTCCCTCCTTTTCCTCTATTAGTTAGTTCTTTATTGGGTTGTTAGCTCACTTTCAGTCGTCTCAACTGACAAGATACGCAGTAGTACATGTAATATGTGCACGAACCTAGAATTCATATAGTAGACGTCGTTTCCGTACTTTAGGCAATCAAGCGACTACCTATGGATAGAATCTCCTTATTATAACAAAGTATACTCTCACAGAGGAGTGTAATTAACTTCCTTTACTCAAATCAGACCCTCCATGTACTATTTACAGAGAGCAAGAGAGAGAGAGAGAGAGAGAGAGCGCAGACAAATTACAACGAAGCCAATGTATTTCTCGTAAGTAACTAACTAGGGAAACATCACATCTCATTCATCGCAAATGAATTTGAGATATCGGCAGAAAAGAGCAATGATCTTGATTGTTTGTAAAGATCACAATCTATACACTAGAGAAAGAGATAAAATTGACTTGAAACAATTAAATTGAAATAGAGAAAAAGGGGGAAACAAAAGGGAAACTGTTTTTGGACTCTGGTTGTTGGGAAGAGTTTCTCTCTCTCTCTTCTTCCTTCCTGGCTGCTACTTCTCACCCAGCTCACTCACCAGCGTTATTTATGGCCACTACGAGTTGCAGACTGTAGCAGAGACAAATAGTAGTACACGAGCGAGCTTGAGCCTATAGAGAGAGACGAGACAGTCAGGTTGAGGAGAAAATAGTTTTATTGTCCAAGCAAGTCCAACCCCAATGTAACAATGGCCCTTGGTAACGTGAAACAAGGCAATTCGATGGAATGAAACACATAAAAGCCATCTGGCTGCTCTAAAACAACAACGAATCTTCACGCAACCAGTTTTTGCTTAGCATCAACTACACAACACATACATTTGTATGTACAATCAAGCCCCACTGTGTATGTATATTGTTATCGTGGTAGATGTGGTGATCATTTGCCCGTGTGGTAATAAGATTTGTGTCCATAGAATTTGTCCCTCTCTACTTTCCCCCTTCCTGCTCCTATATACTTAATACACTTTTCTCAGGACAGGCAAGGAAAAGTTTCGTCTCTATTTTTTCTGAATTCATTCTGATTTGTTAGGGAGTTTCTCGAACTTTGACTGCATTTTCATCAACCCACCACTAAATAACCGATGAAAACTGGAGACTGCAGCTCTCCCAATGTCTATCAATGTGTAAATCAAATTGATTAGAGTGGGGGATATCACGAAAATCCATTATCTCCAAATTATTCTACTCAAAATTCATACCCAGGCTAGGCTTTACTTATTGTAGTAATGGTCATGGTGCTGTGGATTTTATTTCATCTACGCTGTCGACTAAATTTGATATCCGAATTGACTTGACGAAGGAGAGAGGGTTGTCAGAATGCAGTTTGATTGCATTTGATTATACCAGTGTGCACACAGAGTAAAATTGAGATTCTTGAGTTAGCAAACATTCGACTACTATAAATACACTAAATAGGGCGTACACAATGGTAAAGATATTCTGATATGGCAGGTTGGTTGTGGATAAAAGTGTATACGACTTCGATGCATATGCATTAGCGTTGTAATTGGTATAATCTTGATATTACAATATTCCGGAATTCCTCACACATCATTAACTGGGGAAAATATATGGAACGAGATAAGCCTGCATTGAAGAAAGCAAAGGAAATGAACTATGAAAATAAATTTGTGCTCTTTTCTTGTAAAATGGATTTTTCCTTCCGTTTCCTGTCCCCCCAACAAACTGAAGTCAGCTACTCAACTATTGTGTATATAGTGGTGCACCATTGAAATGAGAAAAGAGGAGAACGGAGAAAGTATTATAATAGCCAACAGTGGAGTTTTTGCACCGATTAGTTGTGTTTTGTACTACATATGCACAATGCCTTATCTTGGTTTCCAAGCTGTTACTTTCGCGATCGCTGGTCTACTTGGACGGTTTAAGGATGTCAATAAACTTTAAAAATGGGTTGGCTTGATGTGTGCACGTGGGAGGCTACAATGGGTCTAGTAGTAAGCTCAATACTATTCTTTCACAAATGAAAATGTCTATAACTTAGAAAGTCGTATCTGGCAGAACCAAATTCAACTGGGATGATATAGGGGGGCATGTACACTTTTGAAGGTGCATTCATGTATTACTTTACTTGATAAACACTCACTCACTCAGTAAGAAGGACATTCATGGTCGCAGCAGCCACACCCCATTCTTTTGGCAAATATTTAGATTCTCAGAAGAAAAACGGTTATTACGGCTGATCAAATATTAATTACACAATTACTGAAACTTTGCCATTTTTTTGTACACTTTCTCTAGTTACTGCTACTTTGGGTTGTGTGAACACTGAACACCGCCGCCAATTCTGACTGCTCCTTAGGTGAATATTAATTAAAACTGAACTTCTAAACCCAAAAATTATTGAATGATCTACCATCTCAGAATATGCCGTATCTAATGCTTGGCATCTCGTGTATGTACAGTATTTACGTAAGCACAACAACTTTGTTTTCTTGTGTTTATATTTGTTGTAATGTAATGTGAATTGAGTGAAAGAGTGATGCGAACTATTTATACGTAGAATACGTTACCAAGTATTACACATGTATCACAAAATCAAAATACAATGTAGAGTAGCGTCTAATAGAGTAATAGAGTGACGAGGCTGTTGGCAACGAAAAGCTGGCAGTTTCGGTTTTGGCAGTCGACTTTCCATTCTTGGTATGAGAGATGAACAACAAAACGCCCTCTTCTTAGTCTCTTGTCCCATCAATCATCGATAACGTGATTACACAGCCTATACGTTCTTTCTTTTTCTCGTGCATGGACATAGGTATATTTTTTGCATTAGCACACAGGAAGGTATACCGACCCCAGTACAAAAGAAACATTCATTCCATCTACTTTTATAGTTTCCTTTTGACATTCTTTGCCTTTTTGCCTATGGTTAGTTTGCAGCCCAGTATTACTTAGAGCTCTTTGACTTTAGTTGGCTCAACCTGACTTTACTGCAGTTGGCTTTCCACTTTTCTCCTTGTATATTTGTATTGTGTTGTGAATTGTGGCTTTGCTGCTATGAATGAGTCATATTATCGAGATCAGTTTACTTTGCAGTAAAAGCAAAGAGAGCCAATTTTCCTTTACTTTCTTCACGCTGCATTGCTTTCAATTGTGAGCATTCAGCTGTTTTATATTGTAAATATTAGGCTATACGACATTCGACATTCTCAAAAGAAATTCAACATCTTATCAGAAAGTTCTCCTGCAAAGATGATGCACGATTTATGTGTTGCTTGAACTGAAGGAATTGTTTACTTGCTGCAATTTCTTTCATTCTAACAATGGTGGCTGGAAAGTGGATGGGGTGATGTTGCCGAAGAATGAAACGCACTCTATGGAACACTTTTGAATTTGTAGCTCCTAGAGCTTTCTTCTTTTCTCTGAAGAAATCGTTGCAGCCTGCATCTCGACAAGATGGACTACCCAAAATTCCTCCAGGATTTTGAAGGAGTAGAGATGATATCTCAAGTTTGCACCTTGCATGGATTACGTTCAATAACATTAATACTACCTTGCTACGAAGGCATTTGCCATTGACCGTGCTATTATTTCATTATTTACTAAATCACACAACGGTATATGTATAATTTTTACAAATAAGCAATGCTTCGTACTAAAATACATATCTAAATACGAATTTTCTCTGAGGGTGAAAGCCGATATTATTTATGTGAAAAACTGTGTTACCAGTAAGCGTGTTAAAACATCTGATCTGATACATTACCACAATGTCAGTACTACAATTTTTCTAACCATGGGTTTGGTAATGTGACTGTAACGAGATTTAAAAAAAATCTTAAGCACATAGACTATTGAATTATAAATGGTAGGTAGAAATTGAGTAATGTGTGCACGTGATATTAGCATGAACTCTAAATGTTTCGTTAAAATTTAATAGGAATAGTATTAGGAGCAAGTTAAGAAAAATTCTACTTACATATATGACAATGAAATGAAATGCTGAAAACGGATTGGAAATTGTGAAAAGGCACTACTTTCATTTCAATCATTCTTTCTTTGAGAGAAGGAATTAGTGAAATACAATAGTAACTCAAAGGGGAATACCTATAAGATAGACAGCTATTATCCGAAAGGGAATAATAGCAACTGGAGTCTTTCAGAATTTTATTGTATCGAATTGTACTTACTGACTTCCTCATTCCACTCTAGATAAGTAAGTAGCTTCATCTCTTTATTAATAGAATTAATAGAAACTCATATATTGTCGTTACTCTTGCTCTTTTGATTGTCTGACTTTGAGTCATGGAAATAGCAAATGGAATATTTGAACAATTCTTGTCAAGGCTAAATGGATGTTTCCTTTAACATCATAAACAATAAACATCAAACGTAGCCACAACAAATAAATATTCGTGAATTTTCTCTGTTCGCGCAAAGCTGTGCATGGAACTTCGTAATTCGTAGCAATAAACTCACAATGTAGATATTTAGGGCAACTTTATTTGATTGGTTCGCATGTACATTACATTGATCAGCAAAAAAATCAATAAATCATCGAAAGACTGACAGATTGAATAAAAAAATGAATTAATATGCAAAAAAGGCAAGACACAATACGTAAAACACATTTGTTATCGACGATAATAGTATTATTAATGTTCCTTGGGGCTATTCTACCGTAATTTTTGAACTATTCTCTTGTATTAAACGTACATATTTATTTATCAAGGTAATGCAATCCGAGTAGAGGAAATGTAGTGTGGAGTGACGCGACAAGGGATAGCGATACATTACAAAAGGGGGAAACACTCAGTTAAAGTGAGACGCAGATGGTATGGCAAATGATTTTTGTGTTCCGTTCACTTGTTTACTTAACAACCTCACCGAATTTAACCACATCTCCCCCACATTGCAGCGGATGGATCCAGGCTTTAGGCTAAAACACAAATAAATGTACGTAAGGTCTTTTCACTACGACTCTCTACTTTGTAAGTCGAAATGTAAAGAAACTACGATCGTAATACGAAAGGAAAGTACGTGCATGAACGGAGCAGTCGAAAAGAGGGTGAAAGACTTTCAATTAATGGAGAAAATTGCTCCAATTTGTCTCCGAAACGCAAGTCCATTTTTCATTTTCTTGCCTTAACATGGGCACGGCTCTCGATAAAATAAGGAAGAATGAAGATTGAGACTCTCTCTGTATGTACAGTGGGGTGCACGAGTTGTAGGATCTAGTTCACAGATTCTCCACCAACTATAGATATGTATTTCGCAGTGTATACAACTACGTATAGGAGAAAGATATACAGAGCAAGGAAATGGTCGAACGCAACGTTATTAGTAAGTACATTCAACATTACGGGCTAGCTGAAATGAAATTCGACTAGGAAGCCAGACAAAGACAGAGCCGAGGCTATTGCCATCCTAGTAAAAAGAGCGCAGCTGACTCGTCCACCTGCATTATTTATTACGCGAAATGCTGCAATGTTTTAAAGTAAATGACTTTTGTATTTATAGACAAGGTACAAGGTTGAGCAGTGTTGGCTTATTGCAAATAATGTGAACCACGTATACTTAATTGTATATAACTAATTGTGTATACCCTCTTCAATTCATTTTAACGTGTGAATTCAATTCACAGCACAATTCCTTGAACGGTAATCGTAGCAGAGAAGGAATATCTCATTCCTGTTACGGTCTATAGTTTCAATCCAAGTGCAAATTATATTGCCAAGATGAATGTGCCTATGCAGCTAACACTAAAAAAGAATAAGCACCAATTGCTCACTGTTAGCATTGAACTAGGTACTAAAGTGTGATGTAATAAAAACTCACATTTAGACATTTCATGCTCTAATATCCTAGTTAACTTCATTTGATCAAACAGTACTGGTTTGGGTGAACGTATTTCACTGTAAGGAGCACCAGAAATACTAAATTAAATTTTTTTCATTTGCCACTAGGATTCCTGAAGCCAGTCACTAATGTGTGTAGACATAAATATACTGCTAATGTGAATGCATACATACTACTGCCGCTAGCTGGCTTGAGCCTCAACTTTTTCTTGGGAATTCAAACTTTTGTAAATTTATTGTTCCTAAGGATTTCAGAAAGACGCAATAGAATTTACACATAAATGCACTGATGAACAAGTGTTTAAGGAGCCAAGCCTCCATTCTACTCTAAAAATTCAATTGGTTTTCTCTGGAATTTACATGTAATTGAAAATGGAGACATTACAAGCCGAGTGGTACCACAAAGGTGTTTACAAATGTATCCTTAAATTGTTACATTGCTCGTGTGCACATTTTAGTCTGTTGTACATATTATGGTATGGTACTTTTACTTTTAAAAGAATACCAAGTATGTATATCACGTAGATTCGTTATAAAGGGTTTTGGCTTAAAGGAACATCAATGCATGCTCATGAGTGAGCAAATGTAAAGAGGGGGGGGTGAAAATTGAGAATTTAAGTTTTGTGCGTCGTTCTGGAATGATGAAAATGAAATGAAGCGAAATATAATGAAGTTTATGTATGAGGAAATTAAGACTTCATTTCTAGTATTCTGAAAATTACTGAAGCAAACAGTAAATGTGTCTGTTTTCGTACTAAAGTTGTACATGTCATATATGTATTTTCATTTGGTTCGATTTAGATTAGAATTTTAAAATGATTATAAAATGATGTAATAAATTGTAAATATTTTTTATTTTGGAGCGCATGGAGAAGTGAACATATCACAATGTAACCTCTCCTTCACGTGCCAGTGAAAAAAAGGTAAGTTCGTTATTATCATTTTGCTAAAAAAAGTAGGAGTAAGGCTTGACTTGCATCATGGACAGCGGAGATCTGTGTGTGCTTATATTATAAGCAAACACAGATCTCTGCTGTCCATGCTTACATATATGATTTCGAGTTGAATGGAAAAGTTCTGAAACTCGGAAGTGTACACGTATTTGAATCCTACCCCTTGAATTAAAAATTTTGCGAACTGATATTATCGGTCTCTGTCGTACAATATTAGTATGTTTGAATTACTGTTTACCAAATAAATATCCGCATACAAAGCATTTAATAGATTTACTGACAAATCTAACTATTGATTCAAAAACATTGCATACAAAAATTAATTAAAATCGGTTGCCTAACCTTTATTGATCGGCCGAAGACAAAATATTGTTATTTGATTTTTATTCATTGATGCGTACTTTGATTGTACCACGTTTTTGTGCAGTAATGTTGCCATAATGGGAACCTACTCTTACCTTTTCCGTGTCTACTGAATTGGATCAGGCCCTCCTTCTTGAAATTACAATTGTTGGTGGCTACATTTCTAAAATGTGGATTTAATGTAAAAGCAAACAAGCTAAAAAATTATTTTAAATTGGTTTGAAATGTTGTGGTGGGTTATGGTTGAGATTTCCTGTGAAACACCTAAAGGTTTATGAGCTGGTTTCTGATATTGACATTTCGGTTGGAATTAGTGTTGGAACTGGCGTTGGGGCTTGACTTGGAATTACTGTTG
>JABASC010005565.1:0-10018 GCA_019776185.1 Plutomurus gul
CCCTTGCATACTACGATACAAATTACGAGCACACTTGTGTCATTTATATGTAGGTATACGTCTTTTCTGAACACACTATAGAGCCAATCCTCAGCAACAGAATCAACAATGAGAATCTGACTGACTGAAGATTACGATCATTTATGTGATTAGCGTCCTCATGATGATGGAGGGCCTCGTAAATTTGATTGACGGAGGTTTTCTTAAAATTAGGGTTAATAGTACGGATTTATAAAGCAGGACAGTTTAAATCACCTGTGAGTAGAGGAGAGTAGAGATGATGGAAGGCAGGCTTGCAGAAAAATAATAAGCAGAGAAACTGTGCAGCCAATCTATACAATGCAGTGCACCTGCAAATGTCAGAGATGCGTCGTAGATTAAAAGAATCCGAATAATGAGACTTACGTGTGTTCTGCTGTGCACTGTTTTATAACAATAAGTATCAATTGTGAGTAATAATAACCAACACGAAATAAGCGATTAGTACACAGAGAAATTCTAGTACTCTTCTATACTATTCAATTTCATTCTTTGGTTTGAGCTGCAACTGGACTTTTTCAACGCTGACTATAACACACAGAGCACAATGCAGCTCAGTTTACCGTAAAACGAAATGATAGTAAGAATAAGTAAGTGAAGGAAGGAAGGACTTGAACTTTCAGCAGTTCGTCTATCGGTTCGTGTGTAAACTCTCTGATATGCAATTGGCTTTGAATTGCACTCTCGTGCACTGCGTACTGTATACTGACTTGTACAAACTAATACCGTACATTATTTGTTCACAATGTATTTTTCTATATTTATCCGAGTCTGAACTGGCAATGACTTATCTGAACAGGATGTATTTTGTGTTTGGACAAGCTCTTGGCACGGCTACTTTGTTACTAGCAGCAGCATTAATGGACAAGGAGAGTATTGGTAATTATAACCCCTTCGTATGGAAATATTCAAAGAAAATTTCATATGAGGGGGCGCAGATTGCAGCTGAAGCATCTGCTGCACACAAAATGTCATCTTTTTTAAAGCACAGTGTGGTACGAGAGATAATGAGATTTGCATGTGTCTGTAGACTTACTATGTGTTTGTATTTTGTGGCCAGGTATTGCCTAGAAATGTATTATCTGTATATGTAAAGAAAAAATCCATCGAACTGGTCATCATGTTTTGCACTCGGTAAAGAAGCGTTGATAATTATTTTAGTATGCTTGTCATTAAATTAGTTGTAGTTGTGCATTTAAAATTGAGAATTACTGAATTAGTATATCCGTGAGTTGAGGATTTGTATAATTGAAAGCACACCTCAGCTCCAAATAAGTGCGCATTAAGGTTGCAGTAACATTAAGCATATCTTTGCATGAACATGAGCAAGACCTTTATTATCTCTGGGTGCAATTATGCCTATCGCTGAAACCAAAGTTGAGACCATGGACATAGAATTGTACGTGGATAGTACAGTGGTCTCGTCTGTTCAGGAAACGTGCTCTCAATTTATCAATTTGTAACGTAAACCTAAATAATACAACCACAAGGTAGAGCACTGTGGTATATTATGTGAAAATGGTATGACTACTTACCCTTATGTGAAGATTACTTTTTGTCTCTATTACTTCTGCTTCTTCCTTCCTTTACTTAATATATATATTTGTAGTGCTATACTTGCACTTATTTTTTGATTATTACAAGCAAGTGTAAGTATGTAAGTTTTTATCCAACAATTCATCATACCTGCTCTTATTTACTATAAGGGAAAAGGAAACACCAAAATGAATTATAGTAATAAAGGCTAAGGTCTTCTCATCTTGTGTATGCAGTTCACTTGTACTTGAGATACACTACAGTGGTAATTTATACGAAAAATGTGCATGGGAAAATGTGTGGGCTTGTTTTAGAGAAAGATGAAGAAATGAAAATGACACCAATAAACAAATTCAGGACAAATAATTTTGGTTTACTGTTAGAGAAACTAGTTTTGCTATTTCTGTTCTGGGCTTTTCCAGAAATGCCCGACGGAATTATAATTATTTGTAAATAAGAACTCTCTCCCTACCACAATGTTTACTCTCAGATTCTTTTACTAACGGTATCAGAACTTGAATCCAGCACTCGTGCGAGCTGACAGGGACATAATGTCATTATCCATATGTATATAATGTACATAAAATGTGCATGCTCAAGTCCAAAGTGCATATAAAATTTAATGGCAATACTAAAAAGTTGGTAAGCACTACGTTTTACTAATAAACCAGGTAAAACTATTAAACTAATAAATCCCCTTTTCAAAGGACGCTTTTTTAATCGTTTCTATCCAACTTGAGTTAAGTAGTCAGGTCAAAAAATGTATGATAGTTGTTTAGTGATTCTATTATTCTTGAAGGGCTTTCGTTTGAAAGGAATAATGGAATTGTGAGAGAAATTTTGGTAGGCACCCAATAATTCCATTTTTAATGTACATACGTAATTTAGTTCGGATAATCCTCCATGTGAATAATCAGTAACTGTGATGTATACGTTGGTCCAACCAATTCACTTATTTACATAATAAGTGAATATAAGTGCAGGTTTAGCCCACTCAATGTACATTGTTGTCTTGCAAAACTCACTTGTTAAAATTAAATTTGTTCCTGCGTACTACACAATATATTACAAGTTTACAAAAATTATTTAAAATACGGAAACTCTGGCATATGCTCAAGATAGAGATTGTAACTAAAATAAATGTCTGTTCCTTTTGTACATCCAAGGTTCTCGTCATATCGTATAACACATTATGTTATATGTTGTTATATTATATGTATATATAATGAAGTGGGCACAAGATGCTATTGTATGATATTCCGCTTGATTGTTGTTACTGTTCTGGTTGCATAATATGCAACAGGTGTTACTGAAAATTCTAGTTTGATTGTTTGGTGAAGAAATCCTTAGGGGACTCTTGTGAGGCTTCGTAGAATTGCCAGGTAAACTGATTCACAGAATATCTAGTTGAACCTACAACGTTTGCTGTCAATTGTCAAGTTTTTCCGACCTCCTTACTTCTTCAAAATATAATAATGAATGAGTAATTGCAGTACCAGAATTAAAGTACAAAAATGGTCTGTAATTGATTTTTAAGTATATGAAGATGTAACAATAAATACGAAAATCGAAAAATGTAATTGAAAATAATAAAAACTCTTATTGTAATATCAATGCAATGACCGTGTGTAATATTTAATATTAGGATCCAATACTCTGTATGTGAAATAATAGTGTATAAAAAGGATATTTCTTGTATTATTTACCATTTATAGATATAACTTACAATCCCCACATCATTGTATACTAATGTCATATTCCAGGAGAACACATTAAAGGTACCAAATCCGGAAGCGAAGGCATGCACGCTCACATACAGGTGCCTTTATTTCCTACAATTAATAGGTCTGAAGTTACACCAATTTACAAATATGAGGTTGAATTGTAGGGCAGTAAATAATATGTTTGTTTCGCCAAGAAAGAGTTTACAGGCAATAGTAAGAATTAATAAATAATGTATTAATTTCTCTAAAAATGATTCAGTGCATTTCCTGTTTGTAAACATTTGGTACCATATGCACATGTTAGTACTTGAATTTTTACCAACTTTGGTTGTACCACTACCTAAATGCATGTAAGCCAATATGTCATGTATCAATAGCTGCATTGATTTCTAATTCTATGCCTAAAACTAACATTGATTACTACAGTAAATAATAGAATGAAAAGGGTTGAAAGGCTTGAAAGATTGAGTTTTGTACTTTGCTGCCGTACTTCATAATTCATACTACCTAAAAAGGTCCGTACTTTTTTACCGCTTTAGCCCGGGTGACCCTTAATTCTGTTTGTTTGTATGTGTGTATACATACTAATAAATAATGTACTGCGGACTGCGTATATACGAATGCACGTATTCGTACGAAGTACTTCAACTTATATTGACCAATTAATCAATACAACTCTAAATCTACACCTTACTAACAAGAAGTAATAATAACAACATTCATACGAAGTAAAAAGTTAATTGTCTACATACATATTAGCATACACAAAATAACGCACATTTGCAGTTAATAGTTATTTACATAGTGAAAACATTCTTCATGTCTTCATGACTTCTGGTAATATTTGAATTGATTTACTACGTGTACTTCTTGTGGATTCATTCTAGTCCGTATGGATTGTATGGTAAATATATTAATTTAAAATCGAACTGACACAGGAAATAAATCAAGGAAAATATTTCTATAATCAAATACGATCCCCCCCCCCCCTCCTGAAAATTTTAGAATCCTGCACTGCGGTTGTGCCAATTAAGGGTAGGTAATCTCGCAGTAGCAAGCATTGAAATAACGTTTCTCAGCAGCAAAATCAAATTGTGTTTGATTAGGATAATTACAATTTCACTTAAGGAAGACTTAATGACAACATAATATCTAATAAGCATTTTATCTTAAAACTAATTGCACCTGCAATAAAGAGGCTTAAGCGAAAACAAACTGGGCAACAAGTTTAAAACAAAAATTAGCTTTAATTAGCAATAAACAAGGTACATTACGCTAGATACACTGATGATGTTTACGTACATTTATTTAAATGTCATCATCTTTCCTCAGAAAGATGCATCCATCATGTTTCATGTCATGTCATTTTCGAGTTGCCATTTTTCTTATCACGTCAAAGCTTCCACACCAATGATTAAAAGTTGTAAAAAAAATTTGACAGACTATTTCTTAAAAACTCGAAAAATGTAAACAACGAGCACTTACTGTATTGCAAAAAGGTAATGTTGATGTGCAATAAGTAAACAGAGAGAGATGAAGAATGAATGAATTAATCGAAATCCGGTGAACTGTAGGAAAGAAATAGTATGAATATTATGAAGAGAGTGCAAAGGTGATGTGCGGGCAATCTGCAATTAGTTGATTGCCTTGAATCGGGAGGAGGGTCAGTGGCCGTGTGATTTCTCAGGGTGAACAACTGTTGCTTGACTTCATGTTAACTCTTTGACTTACGCTTAACTTGTGCTCTCTCTCTCTCTCTCTGTCTCATCTCTTGAACACTGTCTTTTTCCATTGCGCTGAAGGTGAGGAAGATCTTCGGGTCGATGCCCAAATATTATATTATGTATCAACTTACTCTCTTTCCTCTCTCCCTTTGTGCAAAGATATCATCATTATTATCATCAACTACATCATCATCACCACAATGTATGTAGCAACTCTTAGCAACTCTCGTATATGAGTTTCGTTCAGTAACTACTTTGGTTGTACATACTAAACAGCGAAATTTTAAATCCACCATTTAATACACATCTGCTACTGTATGTATTATGATTACCGCGGAGCTAGCACAATGGATGGATGTTGCGTAGTTTGACGGACCGAACAATGATTAGGCGCTAACTAAACACTAACTATTGCTAACTAAGGCACAGACATAGCGCAACGCTTGGTCACCTCACAATAATCAGTTCATTCCAAGCCTGCTACGCTATCCTCAGAAATCTTAAAATGCCTCTTTCACATTTAGTTGCACAGATGGGCATAATCATCCACCGAATATTTGATTTCTAAAATGGAAAAATCACCTGAATCACAAAGTTTCTAATGCTGAAACTGGCAAATTTGTCAGCTGCAACGAAATTGCCATTTTTATTGCCACATTTTAGTTACGCATGCATTGTGGGTATTTGCAAGTATAGGTAAAAACATTTGGCATCAAAATTTTAACCAAACTACAGCGTGATTTATGATTTGCTACATTTCATTACACCGTTAACGACGCATATTTGCAATACAATTTCCATGTTCATACACGTAATTTATTAATTAGATGATTGAATATTTTAGATTAGTCATGTTACAATCTAAATATTGAGAAAGTAATTCACTTGTTGACTTTACAGACACTGATTGTAGATTTTAAAATGAATGATTTTGCCCATGTCTGTATTCGTTACAATAAAGTCTGTATTCTACGTTTAGATCATTAGCTTTTGATTCACTCGTAGTCATCCACTACTCACATTGTATTTTATTCTTACTCACAGTCAATTAGTCCTTTTGGGGGACTGAAGCGAGGGAATTCATGAAGCGTCACCCTGAGCCAGCTATCGTCAAGCTGCCTGAAAAGCTCATCGCAAAACTTGAAAAAGTATTAAATAGTAGACTCTTTTCTCTAAAACCTACCTCATCCATCTTGTTTTTCTGCGCTAAAGTACATTCCTCTCCAGAGTGAGTCGGAGATTAAACATAAGATTACACTTCACGTTTGTATCTCACTGGGCACAGAGCCGTGAACAGAGATACTCAGATCATCCTCTTCTAGATGTGTGTACTTCTTTGCGTACATTATTGCATTGCACACACACATGTACATACAAACTGCAAGCACAGTATTTGTTAACGACCCATGTAAATACAGGGTCACTATACTCCCTAATGTCTATTTACTAAAAATCAGGATATATAAAATAGCATTCATAAATATTTCCATTGCTTGCTACGCAGCTTTATTATGAATGTATTCGAAATTATTGTCTTTAACAACTACTGTTCACATTGGCTGACATACATACGTCATGACTTCATTTATTAAAATACTATTTACTACATACATATCCACAGTGTTCAAAATTGTTAATTAAATCTTTAGCTCCGTAACCCCATGACCAAAATTTTGAAAATGAAAAATATCAATAAGAAATATCTTTCTTATAGGGACTATATGCATAGAACTACACAAAAAACTTATCATCATCATATATCCATGTATAATTAATTATGCTACTATGAAATATTAATGAATGTACATCTGCCAATTCAATTATTTCACCCCTGCGTTAGTTATTACTTATTACTGTAGTGACAACGGAATACACCTAAGTAGCAAAGTAGGGACAATGTGAATGTTTGATGAGATTATGAGTTACTTTTGCTTGAAATGTATCCGTCAATTTAATTTTTACCCCAAATATCATAGGATTTTGTACAGCCAAGATATCTGGACTCTTGATGTGTGTACGGGGAAAGGTAAGCAAATGAAATTGAAAGCATTTTGTGTACAATAGTAAAGAGCAACTTAGTTACATCAAGTACCTAAAACACCAACAAAGTATACGTGATACTACAATAGGGCTGTGTGTGTTGGTCATTATGAAATGAGTAGAAATGGGTGGTTACATCACATGAACCTTATAAGATGGGAGATTAGAGAAAAGCATTAGGATAACATTTAAACGATTAAGTAAAGACGATCTTGAGAGAACTGACTATATACATACATACTTACAGTTGCTTTGCTTAGAGTTCAGATAAACAGGTATTAAAACTCGACTGTGCTTACGAGTATTACTTACTCCTTACGAGTATATAATATTCTGTATTAATCTCAGTGTAGAAACGAAGTAAGGAAAAAAATTAGGGACTGGCACGTAAAACAGGATTCTTGGAGAGAGAGAGAGAGAGAGAAGATGTGCCAGAGCAAGACAAGACTGGTGACTGGGAGAGGAAAAGAAGTGCATTGGCCAAAGTTACTCTTAGAGAAGAATATGCCTAAAGGGTAACCAGACCAAAAGTGAATCTGAAGATCCAGTCCAGTCAAGTCCAGTTCACGAAGACTTGCTTGCACTCATCTTCACTCGTTTAGCAATTTTCGCCCATTCTCTTACTGAAGCTCTCTCGAATTACTAGTCTACCAGTTTCAGTGTGTGCTAAAAGTGCTCTCAGTGGAAGCAACTCTTCAAAAGACAATCATTGTGACTTGGCCACTAGTGTCATAAGTGGCTGGACACACTTACACTAACCATTAAGTAGTTTAATATTTAAATAATTCTTCAACTATGGATAAGTTTAAGTTAGTCATGCTTGTGGCGACTGTCGCAGCTTTTGCGATAGTCTACTTTCCCGTAGAATCTAATGGACAGTCTTATTTCAGGTGAGAAATTTATTCGCAATCATTTATAAGTAAACAAATCGTTTTCCCCCACCACCCTGCACCAACGTATCAAATACTTTCACTTTTTCACCTTCTCCTTTTTTGTCGATGCTTGGTGCTTTCTCTGAAGGGAGGATCGAGAATAGCATTGAGCGTATCACAAAAATTGCACCCAATACAAATCTTTCCCTGTTCCTGCTGATAACTTAATAATATTATGGAATTCATCGTATGATATTGTTTTGATTGACAGAATGCCGTCCCCTTGGACGTACGTATGTAAGAATGGTACCTGTGCAAAGAAACTTCGTTCAGACTCCACTGTAATTCAGTCTCTGGACACATGTCGCTTGCGTTGTGGACGATTCCGTGCCATTTGGCCACGACCAACAGGTAAAAGTTGTTTCAAGTACCTACTTCACCTCCAGTAGTGAGCACAGACTCACCACCATCATTTCACCTTAACGTATAAGCTACACAGGCTGTGAGACAGATCACAGAAGAGAGCTTTCAAGTCTCGTCTTGCTTACCTTGTATAAATAAATTATACATGTGTTATCCGAGCGTTCACCGCAAACCAAACCACTTTTGCTATAACACTCCAAAGTCTTACTGTATAAAAGCCTGTATAGAGTCTTACTTCAATATGAATGCTAATTCCCCAACATAAGCCTTTCTTAACATTGGAGCTCTCTTATAAGAGTACAAATACAGATTATGAGTTTTTGTCGCCAGCAAACAACTTGCATTTAAAAATGTGGGAGACTACTCGCTAATGCAAACCAGGCTGTATATATAATTGTACGTTTTCTTGGCTAAAAGCCAATGCAGTGTGTATTGTGTGCACCTGCATTAAGATATCTAAGATATATAATTCCAACAGTATTCATTGGAAAACTAGATCATTAATAAGGAATCAATGATGAACATACATATTATGCAAAATATATTTCCCTCGCCATTAAGTCTATTTTTTCAATGTGCCCCCCTAGGTGATGTTGAGTTGAGCAGAGTGGTGGTTCCATTTAAACCGCAAAATCTGCGCGTCCTTCCGGTCACTGCCCCCACGGATCGGATCCGAGAGCTTTTGAACCGTGTTGTGACCGATTTCCAATCGAATATTCTGAGAATGCATCCGAACTACGTGGAAGGCGCAGCCAATCCCTTTGACAAACAATTCGACAACGTCATCGAAGGCACCGTCGTTCAAGTTCAAGTGGTTGTTGACGATCCCGAGGAACGACTCACTTTGGAAACGTCCGAAGGCTACAGAATTGATATTGAAACTCAGGGAAACATTGTCACCGCTGAAGTGAGAGGAGATACATTCTTCGGTGCTCGTCACGGTCTGGAGACTCTCAGTCAATTGATAGCCTACGATGAACAGCGCGATACGGTGCAGATCATATCTGCTGGCGCTGTCATTGACCGGCCCCTGTTCGCCTACCGTGGTCTCATGTTGGACACATCCAGGAATTTCGTCTCCATCAAAGCCATGAAGAAGCTAGTCGATGGCATGGCTTACAACAAATTGAACACTCTTCACTGGCACATCACCGACTCGCACTCATTCCCATTCTACTCTCAGCGTGTGCCACAGTTGACCCTGTACGGGGCTTACACTCCAGAGAAAATCTACTTCCCTGAGGAAATTAAGGACTTTGTCGAGTACTCACGTGTTAGGTATGCTTCTGTTCTTCTGCGGTTGCAGAAATGACATGCTCAATATTTATTCGCAACCTGTAGGATATAGATAAGTAGTTTAGACAGTACAATGTATTTGGAGTAAGCGTAGAATTTGAAACATGAAATTTATAGAGAGAAAAAAGAAGTAGCAGCGAGAGATGTAGCTTGACTTGCATGGCTTATGAAGCTTATCTTGTTTGTGATTTGATATGAAGATAATTAACGCGCAAAAAACACGACTTGTTTTTGCAGAGGTGTTCGGGTCATTCCAGAATTGGATGCTCCTTCCCACATTAGCAGCGGTTGGCAGGGTCTCGAGCGCAGCAATGCTGTTCAACCAGGTTTGTCCAAAAATTCCAGCATTCGCACTCTCACTCTC
>JABASC010005566.1:0-10017 GCA_019776185.1 Plutomurus gul
TACATTTTGAATATGTTTGTTTACATTTTGAATGTGTTTGTTTACATTTTGAATGTGTTTGTTTACATTTTGAATGTGTTTGTTTACATTTTGAATGTTTTTTGTTTACATTTTGAATGTGTTTGTTTACATTTTGCACGTGTAAACAAACCCGTGCAACAAACAGTTTGTTTACATTTTTCACGTGTAAATATACAATTTTAGATGTGTTTGTTTATAATGTAGATGTGTTTGTATACAATTTTAAATGTGTCCTCTCTAGATAAAGTGCAAAATATGACTACATAAAAATTTGACCTTCGGGCAAATTTTTGTGGATGTGGTCAAATTTTTTCGATTGAGAGTATGGTTTCGGGGTAGTCATAACGTAGAAAAATTTGAATCTTGGGGATTGTTGGTTGAAGGAGCAAACACATTTGCTACACGAGTGAATGGAGTTTGGTAAATGTTTGAATTTCTCCGAACCTATTTGTCATAGATGCTAACTACGTTCTGACCGAATTTTTTTGCTCTATCTAATGATGGATTGTGTAAAAGTGTAATGCCAAGCGAAACCGTGTGCACATGGCAAAAACTGAAAAGCAGGCAAATCTAACTGCCGCTCGTATTCTACCAATGTAAAAAGCAGGTAAAAAAACTGCATTTTTGGCAGTTGTTTTTGTCATCGTGTCTGGGACTCTACGTGAAAACTAACAATTTGACCACGAAGTACTATTTCATTTTATTATTTTATGTTATTCTATTTATAATACCCTGATATAAGCTCAAAATATTTCACTTAAGTTCTGTGTTAAATTGGCAAAGTTGTAATGTCAATTCAGATGACAATTAAGTTTTCCCCCCTACTAACCTACATCCGCTTGTAAGGAACGGGACACTAGCCGATGTCTTGCGCCAGGTAAGTGAGAACCTATTCCAATTACATTTTCATTAAATCCCAAATCCGACAAGTCCAACCTATAAATTATTACAATAAATACAATAGCTTAATTTAACATATGTAAATAAAGTGTAGGTGATGAGGATATGTTGTATGTACATTCAAAACATAACGTTCTTTCAAATTAATTCAGGTTCAAAATCGTATATAACACGTTATCTCACCAATGAATTTGAAAAGGCTGATTTGAACTCATAACTGTTTGCATTTAAAGACTCCAGCCCAGCCAGACTCAGATTTCAGATATCAACACACTACACTTTCACTTATTGTTAGAATTTTCCTCAGCATGTAGCGATCTGTGATCTGTGCAGAATTCAACAGATGGGCACACATTTACAGGCCCAGTGAGAGAGAAATGATAGAAAATACTTACAACCCAACCTAAACGATGTTTGGACCCCCTACTCACTTTCCGTCCGATTTTGTCCGAAAATACCAGGCCTCCTCACCCCTTCGGACGTCCAAAAGTAAAAAATTCTACTGCAAATAAAAACAATTATTTCACATCGTAATCCATTGTATATGTTACATAACTGTATTGTAGAGTAATTGTATTAGATTACAATTTATTTTGCTGCCAAGGGAAAGACAAGTGAGGGATTTCATCAAAACCTCGATTTGACAGGGGGTAAAACTTTTTGCATGATAGCACTGGTTATAAAAGTAACGAATATCACATGAAAACGGGAATGTGTACCCCAATTGACGAAGGCTTTGTCATACAAATGGCGCAGCCTAAGTTTACCCATTTAAATTCAAATGAAATTTAATCTTACTTGAAATTGTTGTAACAATTTTCCTCAACACAGAAGTACGTAAATAATGTTCTCAAAAAAGGTTAATCATTCATTTTTGTCCCTTACAAATAATCACAAAATGACAGTAATTTCTGAACTGCCCACCTTATGAACTCAGAGGATCTACAGAACAGTTGATGATCCTTGAGGTTGACCAACAAAACTTATTTTTTTCGAACATTCAAGTAATTCAGACAAACTGAATGTTAAAATCGCACTAATTGGTGCAAAAATATGATTTTATCGAAATAATACCTTCAAACTTGGCACGGCCCAAACCCACGACCTGGGTTTGGATATGGGTTTTGCCCAAAATCCAGGGAACAACGTTTGGTGACGCAGATTATAGTTATCCTTTGTGTACAAGTGTACACCATACCAAAAAACGCATGGGGTATGTGGAACATTATATACTTGGGGTTAGCGGTGGCCAACAAAGATTTGTTTCGAACATATTGACCGAAAATTGGTGTGTTTACAAATAAAGTTCTCGTGTTAAAAAATGGAATCAAAGTTAGTGTACTTAAAAAAAGCCTACTTCCTGGAGAAAATGTAGGATATGGGGAAGGAATCAAAATAGTATGAGGGAGAGGGACTATCGTGTGTGTGATGTGAACAAACATCAATAAAATGTGCAAAAAGATTCAAGTCTCTACGCTTGCCTGATAGGGCTTTTATTGTCGATTTATTGCTTTCACTTAAATATTTTTAGTAAAAATGTGAGGATTTATACAAGAACTTCCACAATAATTATTCTTACTAGTTACCTTACCTTAGATTTTGCATAAATTAAAAGTGGGGTCAACAAATATTAGGGTTTTAAAAAATTTATTTTAGCTGCTTTAACAAACATACATGGATAGACATAAATGGTATTATGTACAGAGTAGTGAGAATAGATTGGTTTATTGAACTAAAATTGCGTGCAGAACTTTATGAAATCTAGTTGAGTAGCAACTCCTGTGAGAATTTCCTTTCCAGGTTCTATAGAACCAAAAATAATGTTCCACATGTTTACATTAGTTAACTTTGAACAAAGTCAAATTAATGAAAATCTTTAAAACAATAATCTTACCATTGCAAACCGTTTTAACAACTAAAGCGTACTGATTTCCCTGCAGAATGAAGCTCAATTTGCCCAATGGAGTTTCGGATGTCACTTTCTTGAGTTGTTTGTGCATTACTTCAGCAACTGCGTCATTTGCTTTAACTTTGGTAGAAAGCATTTTTGCCAGCAAATTATTTAAAGTTACCACCCCGCTTATTTCTCTGTAGGACACAATTAAATATTGCTAATGACAGCCAGTCCCAAACAATACAAAAATGTTATAATGTTCTTGAAAGTTTTTTTTACCCATTTGATTCCACAACAGGAATATATTGTGCTCCTAAGTCTGTCATAATTTCAACAGCCTTTTGAATGGTGACATCAGGAGTGATAATTTGTGGCACGGCAAGTTTGAGATCAGCAACTTTCAGGTTCCACCATGGATATTGGAGCTGGGTATCAGTTTCCGGAAGAAATCCTCTTTCCCACATCCATGTATCCGATAAAAACTTTGTCATGTAATTTCTGATGCTATCAGGTAGGATTATGACACAGCGCTGTCCCTCTGTCAACCCCGCTTCTTTAATTGCAGCCATTGCTCCACTTACGGCAGAGCCACAGCTTCCACCTAGTAATCAGAACCACTTTTAATAATACAACTAATGTACAATTAGGCATTTCCGTATCTAAAAGCGAGATTTAAATTAAACTTACCAATAAGTAATCCTTCTTCTTTAATTATTCTGCGAGCCATCTGAAGGGAATCTTTATCGGTGCACTTATACCACTTGTCAATGACGGATCGATCTGTAAACATTAAATAATTTTCATTGGAATACGATTAACGCTAGTGTAAATTAATATTGCTAATTCCAAATACTCAAATGACTTACCGAGAACATCAGGAAGCCAGTCATGTCCAATGCCTTCAATTTCCCAAAATGTTGTCGCTGTATCATTTAAGGACTTTGGTTCAGCCATAATGCTGCCTGAGAGAAGAAGATTAGAAACCTTAATCCATTATGAATAACATATAATGCATAAGATTAAGATGCTGCACACGAGATACTGTGGAGAAGGGGATTCTACTTAATTATATACCATAAATAATTATGAGATTTCTCACCCTCAGGATCAATCCCAACAACAACGCAGCCTTTACAGCTGTCTTTCATCCTCCTGCCGATTCCTGTAATTATTCCTCCGGTCCCTACACCCATAACAATCATATCTAATTTACCGTCACATTCATCCAAAATTTCTTGTGCTGTCTCATCGTAATGAACTCTAGGATTGCTTTCATTTCCATACTAAAAAATCAAAAATTTAAATTTAAATGATGATAAACTAAATATATATAGTATTTTTATGACATTTCAATACCTGATCAAGAAGAACTGAATTTGGAATCTCTTTGTGCAATCTTTCAGCCACAGCGGTATGACTCTCCGGCGCTCCTGGAAGGCACTTGGGTGTTCGAATTATGGTCGCTCCGAGAGCGTGCATTGTATCGCGTTTCTCCGCAGACATTTTCTCAGGCATTACTAAAATGCATTTGTAGCCCTTTACTGCTGCGACCATTGCAAC
This sequence comes from Plutomurus gul, assembly GCA_019776185.1. NCBI lineage: Eukaryota > Metazoa > Arthropoda > Collembola > Entomobryomorpha > Tomoceridae > Plutomurus > Plutomurus gul. The sequence continues at coordinate 4,376 of JABASC010005566.1, forward strand.
ACTATTTAAGTTTAAAAAAATGTCATGAGAAACTCCATATTAAAAGCATTTGCGAACAAGTGAAAGAATATTAATGTTTCGATAAGAAATTCAGCATTTATTACTGTCGACGTACCCCACTCCTAAAAAATCAGATAAAAACGTTATAATGGATACAGATATTTTTTAGTGTACAATTAGTTTCAATTTACGAGTGCACGAACCTGTGTTCCCTGACGTTGGTTCAATGATGGTGCATCCTGGCTGAATTCTCCCATCTTTTTCTGCTTCTTCAATCATTCTCAAAGCAATTCTGTCTTTATGACTTCCTCCCGCATTTAGGAATTCGCATTTGACCACTAGAAAATTCGAAAATTTTTATTATTCTATACAATTATGTAAACAACACCAGAAATTTGTATATGTATTTATTTTGCATGATGAAACTTACAGACTTCGCATTTAATGCCCATTGATTGTGGTATACGATTCAATTTGATCATGGGGGTATTGCCCACAGAATGCAGCACATTTGCAAAAATTTTTGGCTTTGGCTTCGCCAGTGAGTTGACCAGCGGCTGTTTTGTAAATGTTTGCAGCCCATTTTTGTGAACAAACCCGTTTGTGAGAGACATCGTACTTTTCTCGACTGGTTCTGGATGTGGCGGCGCCATTGTGTTGTGCAATAGTAGTAAATATCGAAATTGTGAATACAAGTTGGAATCAAATTTTTGAAGTTTTTTCTCAAGATGTGAGTTTAATGGTTATTACACGTTCAAAGAATGAATTTATTTGTAGGACGCGTTGCCTTTATATATGAGTTATCCGTGAAATATTTTACATGCTGCACAAAGTACAATATTTAAACCTGCTTTTATTAGTTTAACACTCCCCCAATGTAACACCATGCTTCCCCACTCTATATCATGAATAGCCTAGATAACCTACATATCATAAAAAGTAATCAATATGAGTACAAAGTTACATTCTGGGGGAGGGTTTGTGTATCAATAGACTCTCTCTACACTGAAGTCAGCTTGCCTGATTCATAGTTGACAATGACAACGACGAGTTTGATGTATAGATAGGTAATCATGCTCACATCACATTTTGGCTCATTCAATCTCGTATTCCAGCGTATTCAATGTTTATAATATTATGTACCGTAGGTCGTAGGTGCATTTCGGGTTCTCTTGCATTATACGATATATGATGATGATACCTTGATGCCTAATATTTTCATTACTAACAATAAGCCGTGTATGGCCAACATATATAAGTAATTAATATTTAGCCTGAAGCCTGCAATCTGCAATGATGTTGATTTGTCTATAGACCACTACAGAAAGATCCTGAAGAATTATTATGGATCAAGTTTATTTTTTCGCTTTTATATACTTTTATACGCTATCATTTTAAATATGTCAAAGTTTAATTGAATCTGGAGTAAATAGGGTGTTAGTGTTGCGTAAGTGTTTTTCTTACATACATCATGAATAAAACCAAATTTTAGTATTTTTATCACTAGCAACACTGTTCAAAATTTTTTTGCAAGTACTCCGCTACTGCATTTATTATGTTAAGATATTTTTGCCTAATTGAATTAAATTTACTTTTTAATTAGTTGTTGATGCTTGAGTCGAGGAGAACATTTAGAGAAATGACGCAATAATTATAAATTTAAAAAAAGTTTAATACAGAATTTTCATTAGTATGAATGCTTTTTTCTACATTACAATATTGGATAGCAACTCATTTAAGAAATTATGTGTAAATTGGAATTAAGGTGTATTTTTAATGAAAAATCAATGATCATCGTACGATAACATTGAAGGAAAATATGGAAAAACATGTGTATCTCTCTCGGTTCACAGTTCACACCATTGCATTACGGAATTTCGTATTTACATGTGGCAGTGAGACTCACAAGTTTGAATGTAAGCCTACCGTAAAATGTACAAGTGTCACTTTCGCCTATGTTATTGAAATGTATTCACCAGTACGAGTACCAAGTACCATGCACATTACTACTTGAACTGCATCGCTTGAAAACGTGCCCATAGAATAATCTTTACAACTGAATGTGTTCTTCTGTATAATCTAATATATTTTGAAGTATTAACTGATCACATGAAAACTTGTGCTTTCCGCGATGACTATGTTTTATTTTTATACATCATATATATTTTATAATATCTCTTATATATTGAACCAACATATATATTTACTCTAAGTGTAGTTATACCCAAGGTGCATGGACGGACGAGCTAAAGAAAAATGCAACGTTTTATCTGCACGTAAGATACGACAGATAATTGTTTCATAGCTGAAGGGGAATAAAATCCCTGACAAACCAGATAGTTGGAGTTAATATAGGTAAAATTTTAAGTATAAATGTAGCATTAACTTCGTGGTTCATCAGTAATGGTAAAATTAGAAACCGGCTCACGTTATGAGTAACTGATTGCATTGACTGACTTGATTGCAGATATGTTCCCTGTAAGTAGTATTTCATTTTGAAATGTATTGCCAATGAAATTGAAATGAAAAAAAATGAAAATTTTAGATTTAACTCCACACACTCCACTAAAAGTTTTTCGCAGTTTTTATAAGCAGTATTATGTATAATATTTCGGTATTAATTCAACTAAATACATAGGTAATCCCCCATTCAAGCCAATCAATCTCCGGTTGACGTGAGTAGTATTACTATGTGAACTTTGATTGCTAAACTCTCTTTATGGACACCTGAATGAGTCATGTGTTACCCAAACTATTATTACCTATAATATAATACAGTACAACTTACAAATGTCAGCTTTGCTAACATCAGTATTAAATGGGAATACCATTACACGAAGCACGATCACTTGATGTATGGCACCTGTTTGCTAGCATAAGTGTTATCGAGACGAATAAGATTTGATATCAGGTATACATAATTTCGAGCTTGCTTTCAAAATCAAATTTAATTTTTTGCCCGAAGTAGTCATTATATACAATATCCTCGTTTTACTTACAATTAGTACAGTAGTTTTTTGATTTATCAAATGAATAATGATTCTTCCAACTGAGCCATTGCCGCAATGGGACTATCCACATTATAGGCAGTTATTACGCTTTATAACATTAATAAAGGTGCATATATTTGCGACCCTAATGCTACAGGGCTCCACAAAAATAAAAATGATACCTAATTCCACAACAAATTATTTTAAACGTGTTAGTCACTTTAAATAAAAATAGGTGAGACATTCGTATTAATTTATTTAAAATTGAACAACGACATAACTGAATTCCCCAAATTGGAAATTCCAGTGTGAATTGATATAATTACCAAATAACATTTATATTTCTTGCTTACCGTAGCATCAATAAAAAAGCTCTTGGAAAATTACAACACACCACCCTGATAAATGAGATAAATCACTGCCACATACATAGCTTTAAAATATATGGTTAATCTCGCTCTCCAGAAGATTAGTTGAATGAATTTAATGGTTGTATAACAATCTACCATTAGAGATACCAATAACATGTTCAATTTCAATTGCTTTAGCTCTCCACTCACTGCCACATGTAAATATTGTATCACTCTGCTACTGCCACATAATAATATTCCAAGCTACTTCACAGTGAAATGACCAAGAGGTGAGACCTTGTAAAAATGTCTGTGCGTAGGGTTTACCGATTTGACACTTTATTTGACATCCATCCTAATACCATTCGTACCTGATAATTTTTATCTACCTCAATATACTTATTAGGTTCAACAAAGATAATACGATTTTATTTATACACACACACACATCTATTTCTATTTGGTGGAGCGCTATAGGTCTGTAGGTATAGATATCTGCATCTGCTCTTTGTACCGGTGTGTCCTCACTCCCCACGTATTAGTTAGCTTGAATGCGTGGGTATTAATGATCAGATATTAATTTTGATGGAAGTTGATGAAAAGTTTACCATTTGTATTTACATGTATGTATTATCAATTAATAATTGAGTATTTTATTTGTGCCATATCTAAAAATTGTTGCTTTGAAATTAATTGCTTATGGGTGTATGCTAAATTAATTGTGTTGCTTTAATGTGGGATTTAAGTATATTGTTCATACAAGTTTGAAATTGAACCGTAATTAAGTATATTGGAAAATTACAGATTGAATCAACTTTGATTTGACGGTCTTAATGTAGTAAATGCTTTGCTTCGAGGAAAATACAATAATTCCACTTTTACTCTCAAATATTTGAACTTCGTTGTAGTTTTTAGTGTAACCCATTTGTGTTTGTCCACTGACACTGATGCATCCGTATCAGTGGGGACGGCCTTTTCTACGCATCCATAAAATACTGGTAGAGATAATGCAACGAATCCCAAATATGAGTCAAGAAATCCTATGCAATTTTTTATCCAAGATTTTATTCATCTTACTTGAACCAAAATAAAGATCTTAAAAAGTATTACATCAAATCCTGAAATTACAACTAATTTGAGTAATTTTCAAATAGGCTCATCCCATTAAGATATTTAAAAAAATCTGGACATTTAAGCGGACAATTAAATATTCCAAGGAAATGATTTTGTGACACTTCTGCGTGATAAAATTTAAGTACTAAGATCTTCAAATTCTTGAGAGAGCATCGAGTCCCTCCTAAATTTCAATTAAAAAATTACTATAAATATTCTTTATGCAACATTAAACAGTACTTTCAGTCATGTCATAATAACCATTATGCTAATAATATGTATCGAATTACCGTCTTCGCACAACTTCCTCAACTCCAGTAATATAATTGAGCAAATCAATTTGCGTAACAATGCCAATTATAATCTCTTTTTTCATTTCATCCTTTTGAGCGCCAGCATCTATGCACAAAATGATTATAGAAAATTGTAATAGGGTTAAGGTACGATAAGTAAGTTTCCTGCTATCGTTGAAGATATCGATGGTTATAGCTTACATTGAATTTGAGAGTGCACCACCAGAGCATAATGATCTTTATGAAGGATGTTGGTCAATTTTCCTAAAGTCATGTTTAGTGTGACCTTCTTGAACTGCCTATAAAGTGCTGCTTCAACTGGATCTCGAGGTTCAAGTTTCTTGTGCAATACACGAGTCAACAGACTTCCCAGCGTAACCATCCCAAGAATTTTTCTATCAATAACATAAAAAATGATTTAATAAATTACGAAACAAAATTTTCCACTTTTTCCTTCGTGGCAGCACAAACATAAACATCGTGCAAATTTAGTCTTCCGTATTGTTAATTATCTTAGTAATTTGCTTATAGCTCTGCTCACCCTTCCACATCGACCACTGGCATTTGGTCAAATCCTTTTCTTTTCATGATGTCAATAGCCTCCTGAGCTGGTACATTGGGTAGAATGGTTAGAGGAGCTTGAAGATTGAGTACTGATACTGTGGTATTCCACCACCAATACTGATCTGTAAGATTTTTTTCTGGAAGCATATCTCTTTCTGTCATCCACTGATCCGCTGAGCATATCCCAATATATAAATATAATTATATTCGGTGGTATTGTTCAATCTCAAGAATCCGTCCATTGTCATGGGCAATTTACTTACACAGAAATTTTGTCATGTAATTTCTGACCCCATCAGGCAAAATTACAACGCAACGCTGTCCCTCTTTGA
>JABASC010005567.1:0-10015 GCA_019776185.1 Plutomurus gul
GGAAATGATCGGCACCTCCATTCATCAGCACAAGATACTGCAAGCAAGAAGAGTGTCAAGTGGAGTAGGGGTGAAAACTGTTTTCCTTTCTCGCGGCCAACAACTTCTGTTTGCTGCGCTGGTGACACACAAAATATTTACTCTAGCCAATCCTTAATAGAGAATTGTTTCAGGCAAATTCGTGAACTCCTGATAATAAATTGTACTTACTATTTTGTTGTCAAATAAATTTTATCCATGCTTATATGCGTACCTGAATATCTCATGTATTGAACAGCCAAAATTTTGAAAAATTATTGTTACGCAATTACGCATGTTTAATTTTGGAATTTCTTCCGGGTATTACCAGTCTCAGGTTTTCGAAGCTGTTGTCAATTGAGGTGCTTTGGTTTCTAGGTATTTTTTGAATCAGTTGAAGATAACCAGTTTTAATTATGGCAAGCAAAAATTCCTCAGCAGCAGAAAAATCAATTTATTATGCAATTGACATAATGCAAGTGTTACATTAACAAAATTCTCTTCAGGGGCCAATTTCTAATTTCAACTTGGGGCTAAAGTGGACCGAAGGATTATTTGAAATTTTGGCTTCTTCTAAACATATCTTTATCTCAAGGTAGTTAATTTGAAACCCTGCTACATGAATTGTTCCCAAAGCACATTCTTGACTTACCTAGGCAATTCAACTCCTATGTACGACAATTCGATAACGCCGGTTTATACAGAAATTCTACCAATTAATGAAACATTTAATTTAAAATATTTGCAATATATCGCACTACTACTGCTTTCACAAATCAGCGGTCTTGCATTGTAAAATTTCGCTTAGTAATTCCTTGATAAATTCAGTTGGTATCCGTATCCAGGCAGGTTAAGATAATCTTTTGAGCTACGTTTCCCAGTGTAATTTTGCGAATGAACCCAAATACCGTTGGTGACAAAAGAATGGATTTTTTAAACTAACAGCTTGTCTCGCAGTTGAGTTGGAGCATCAGCCAAAGAAGCACAAGTACACACACAGAAGTGCAACTAGAGCTAAAATTGAACTAAAGAGTATATAGATTACAAGTACTTATTACCTTTTCGTCAGTTCAACATGTATGGTAAGGCTGTATATTTGCATGTAGAAAAGAAGTGTTTTGTTGGTAGGGGGGATGCGGTAATAAAAAGCCTCAGTGATCATAAAATGTTTTTAAAGGTTTCCTTGCAATGAGATGAGTTTCGGAAAGCGATTATTCGTCAACAGCCTATCAAATTGGAAACAGCCCCTTATGGCTCTTTCACATAGCTTTCCTTCCTCTCACTCACTCTCACGTCACATCATCACAACATTCATACTATGTACTCACACATACAGGCAAGCCCATATATATGCCACCACGTCTCATTCTTCACAATATTCAACATAGTTACTACTAGCTGTGCTGCCTGCTTAATGTGCAAATGTACGTGCACATCTTACCACTAGTTATATAACGCCTATGCACATACTGTGTGCAATTATATTATCACTAACCTCGCCGAACTATTGTAAACCGGACGACTGGTATGGCTCATGGATAGGGAACCTCTTTCGGAATTCTGACAATAACTTCAATCCACGTAATAGTATAGTGCATACAAAAAGTACATCTAACATTTTTACCTAGCTCTACATACATTTCAGCTCCCTATCCTACTATACGTGTATTTGCTTTCCTTTTCATCGTTTTCAAACTCCTTTATTTTATGTTCCTAACTGCTCTTGTCTTGCCATTTATTAGTTACTATGCTTTTACGTGCCACTATTGAATTGCATTCGATTCCAATGGCTTTGTGTAAGACGTGACTGATATCCAGAAAGCAGCAGTGTTAAAACCCCAATGGAAGAAGAACTAACTCGCTAATGCCCATCCATCTCAAGTCCAGCGTCGCAACTAACTAGCAATCGGTGTCTCCCAGCAGCACCCACTGCATTGGAATGAAGTCTGAAGAACGGGGTTGTTCCAGTTCCGACCTTTTCCCTGCACACAGCACACAAACACACAGATGAGATAAGTATTTCACGCTGCCAAACCAGTTAAACTGACATTATTATAACTACCCATTCCCCCATACGTAATAAAACGTATTGTGTGTTCATAATACATTGGAACAAGTAGAGAAGGAAATACTGGTAGCAATCGACGACGGTATGCTCACTTCTTCAAATCAATGTTAAGTTCTTGGGGCTTAATCTACTGCTAGTACATTTACAGTGGAAGGTATACGCGCCTTATATATATTCGTATGCAATTCGAACGCTTACTGACTACACATGCATTCTCACAACATAGAGAAAAGTTGACTCACAAAACACACAGTTTCACATGCATTTCCTTAGCAGCCGACTGAACTTTAGCAGCAGAGTGAGTGAGCAATGCCAACTAATACTAATCTACACTAAATGCAATTCACATCTGTATACAGAGAGAGCCGCTCGACCCACGTACATTGCTATTTCGTTAGTGTGTTAGTGAACATGAGAGTAGTATGAATTGAAATGCACATGCTACTAATTGTAAGTGTAACGCACTCGACTCGATTGTTAGTTAACTTGTAGTAGTATAGCACTAAGGCCAGATCGCCTTGTGTTGGATGCACGATGCACGGCACGGCATCATATGCACAACCTCGTGCTGCATTCACACAATCCACCACTACCTATTAACTAATAATGGAAAGATATATTATTGCAACTTTTACACATTACTGTGATTTCATTTATTATTATACTAGAGCGAGTGGTTGACTATACATGTGTACAGCATTGAGTAGTGGAATACACAAAGCACTGGTGCTGATTATATTATTAGGTATCGACAGATAGGATAGAAATGATACACGGAGAGACAGATACATGTACTGGACTGACCTGGAGATAGAGATAGGTTGTTATACCATGCAGCAGTGCAGAGGGTGGTCGTCAACTGTGGAAATTCGCAACTCCCACCAGAACATTGGACCTTCTTCTGCAACAGTTGTGAGCATGTGGAGTATAGGGAATTCCTCTTGAGTTGACTACCTCTAAGGGCTGGGCCCTCCCATCCCTCTTCTCTCAACACATACAGCCTGCTACTAGATGCACTTTTAACATCATCCTCACTAACTTACATCAGAAAAACCACCACACGATGAAAATGTGTAAAACTGAGGCTTCGCATCACGGTTTCATTCAGACAACAAAGATTCGCAATTGTAACAACAACCGTGCAGAAATCCTCGTCGTCAACCCCTGCTACTGCTGTTCATGCCGCTGCATGCTAGTTGGGAACACAAACACAATATACCCCATATACATAATATACAGTTTGTTTCGTTGTAACTGTCACTATATAATTCTACATCAGATATAGAGAACTTTTACCATACTAAACAAATATAAGCTAAAAGTGATCTTCTTCAATTGACTATCATCTCCAGACTGAAAAACCACAAAGTGGGGGCCACTGTTTGTCAACAAAGAAGTCTTTCAACCTTTACTTCCTTTGTTCCTGTCAAAAGCGTCTTCCTCATTTTTATTGATTTGTACGCGTGTCAGATAATTTGTTTTTGTTTCGATATTTTAAATCTGCGTCTATAAAACTGGAGTTTGTGAACTTTCTTTGTAGATTATATTCATAGTTAGAAATATTAAACACAGCAGCAAACCTGTTGCTTTCTCGACAATTTTCAGAGAGGGAGAATACAGAATACTGTTAGTTATCACCGGATTGAGATTGCTACATATTATCTCAGAAACAATTTATTGTTCCCTTATTAGAGAGTTCCATGAAGCTCATGACTTTTGGTTGCATTACTGCACAAAAACGATAACCTGATTAATTTCTGCAACGCTTGATTATTGTGCACTAGCAGGTGAGCATCGATAAAGTGCATTTCACTTCGACAGAAATTAATAACTTTTTGCAAATTTTTACCTGCTATTGTTTTACTATTGCACCTGTAGTTACCAGTCAATTCATCAACACGTACCCACTTCAACTGCATTGGTGAGTAATTTTCTGTTGTTATAAAACCTTATAGTTCGTACTGATAGTGAATAGCGATATGCATGATTTTGTATTTGTATCATCTTCATTGAGCATTCATGGACACTATCATATGTAGTAAACTTAACCAATCGATAACATTTAATAGCATCACTGGTTATCGCATGAAAGAAACAGACAAGCAAATATTATCACTTGGGTATACTAAAACGCAAAATTGACACAATTGTATTAATATTTGAAATATCACCTTTGAGTTTGTATAACAATTTATATGGTTTTCTTCAAGTAAACACTGGAGCTGGAACCATGGTATTTAAAATCGAAAATTCGGTGACAAGACTCAGAAGTCACATTTCAGATATATCTCTATGTTCAGCTTCACACGCATGAAATTCAGATTTAATGAGCTTTAATAATGTAATCGTGTTGATAAGTACTACAAGGTTTAACAATTGATGCATGCGCCCAACTTATCGTTCACACTGTTTGCATGAGATATGAAACATTGTGCACACATTGTAGGAATAACCTGTTCCCTTGAGACGGAGATGAAAAGGAAAAGTAATAATAATAATAATACTCGAATGACTCTCGAAGATTATATTGTTAGGAAGTAGTCTATCATTTTGAAACAATCGGAGACATGGCAGCATAAATTTACGCAGATAAATACCATGCCTTGATGATTTGATAGGTACTAGTTTTATGAATGCAAAAATATGGTCCAATGTATCAATGCATGATGCTTCTGTTTTGGAGATGATAGCTCACTTATAGATAACCTCATTCACACTTCAACACATTCTGCTAAATAAATAATTCAACCTACGCTGTGCTCAACATAACAGCCTATTAGGACAAAAGCTGCACTGGATACCACTACATGCAAATTGCTAAAATTGTATAGTACATGTCCACATGAGGAAAGAAATTGAATGCTTAGGTTGGTGGTTGCTTCTCAGCAGGGGTGGCCGTGGCCAAGATACTTTTTTTATATTTGTCAAGATACAGTATCTTGAGCACATAGTTTACAAGAAAATGAATTCTACCACTTTCATTATAAAAGGTAGAATGTATCTTGACAGCTCTGGTCAGTAAATTTGTAGACAAAATGTGTATCTTGGTAATATTTTCCGGTGCCTTCAGTAAATTCTGATCTTTTTGCAATAATTCAATTCTCAGAATTCATTTTCTTGTAAACTATGTGCTCAAGATACTGTATCTTGACAAATATAAAAAAAGTATCTTGGCCACCAATACCACCCCTGCTTCTCAGTTTATGAAATCATTATAGATCCAGTGGGAACAATGTCTAGTTTATTAAGAAGATTAAATTAAGAAGATTGGTGTAGAATTCTTTCTCGCTTTTGCCTTTGAAATTATGGGATTTTTGAGGAGAATGCATTTTGCGTGTGTGTATTTGTGCACTCCAATTTATTCCATACACGATAAATGCAGTTCCTCATCTTTTCATAGTTCTTATTTAATAGATCGTTTGAGTTGACGGTAGGTACACCAGTATTTATGTAGCACGAACCTTCAAAATTGCTGCACGAGCTACTTAGAGTTGTGGTAGGTTTACTTAATCCTCATAAAATTGCATCTGAGCATTTCAGTATCATTCATCGGATATCCTCAAAAATTTAAGAAACAAAAATACTTCCATAAATAAATACAAAATAATTTCACCTAGGAGAAAGTTGTTTCGTAATTGTCGTCACATATGCACAGCTATTATCTAAGCAACTCCTCTTGGTGCAGGCAGAAACAGTTTAACAGCCAATCCAGTATTAACCAATCTGCACAAAAAGTTATTTAGTTGAAATAATAGCAGAATCAGCAAGAATGTAACCTTTGGGTCAAGTGATGATAATCCAATGCTCGCTACTATTACATTGGTTCATACTGACGTGTTGCACCTACATTAACCTTTTAATTGCACCAACATCATCAGTTAGTTAGTAGAATGTACGCATATATATCTGTGTATTGTGTAATATCTGTATATACATAAATCTCCAGCTGGCTAATGTAGTACAAGTACTGTAGATAGATACTAACAATAAGTAAGGTACATATATGTGTGTGCTCATCCTTTGCTAAAATAATGTGAGCACCGATTCATATACAGATGCAGTCATTATAAGTACAATGGCAGACAGTAGGCAAATGACATTTCATATCACAACATACTTGATTTAAAGCTATATAAATAGTACATAGGCGAGATCATTTTGGTTGCTTATGTTTGTGCGCACATGGGTCTGCATGTAAAATGGTGAGAATCTCCAATACAATGAAATACATAGTGATAAGGAATGGTGAAAATACATTTATATTGAAACATTGAAAGTATACAAGTTGTATCGTTGAGCTCTCTGATAAAATTTTGCAACTAATGCACTTTGCTTATCGCTCTTTGGAAACAAGTTGGTTATTTCTTCGAATATCTTCATATACGATTTATCAATGCAAATTTTGCATTCATAGAATTTTTTTAACATGCAAGGTTTAACATTTACACGAGTGGTGAACAAGGATGTTTTCTATCTGAATGCTACTGATATTGTGAGTAATACACATTCTATATAACCATACGAACGAAGAATTAATGAACCGGGAGTGTAGTTAATGAGATTTACAAAGTTTGAGTTAGTACATATTAGCACAACTTACATAAGCATGGATGTTCTATGATGTCCACATTATATTTGTACCCCAAAGGTCATCAAGCAATCATTTTGCTCGTCTTCTTTGATAGTTATAAATACATTGAAACAAATGTACAGCGGTATGAGATGTTCACATTTTTCAAAATTTTATCTCCCACATGACCGACCGTTTTTTCCCTTTACAAATTTTTTACATTAAGAAATGAATGAAAATCGAATCCAGATGTTCTGTTAGTTTTCAGATAAATTGGGTACTAAATCTCAGGACTGAAGGTAGAATGCAGAAAGTAGGTTGTATCATTGTACGCAATATAATGTAGTTATTATTACCCTTCTGATGATCAGAAATCTGTAATGAGTACGGGATAATTTGCACATTATGATGGCACACCCTTGAGAAATAATTCGTTGAAAAATTTCCAGGTAATAATCTCAGTTTCAAGATGTCAGGTATGTCACCGGTGGGATCTGAATCATCCGGGAGTTCTGGGGGTGTGGACATAAGAGCCTCGACGGAGTTTCTTTCTACAAGCAACAGTAACAGCACCAATGGGAGGAGCAGCAACGCAGGCAACGTCGGTTCCTCGTCACAGAGCCAACAGGTCTCACAGATTCTATCATTTTCATAAATGCACAGCCTGGCCATATAATTTTTGAACAAATGCAACCTAATGTTCATTATTTTTCTAAAAATGATCTTCATTTATTACTATATTATTACAATCTCAGTACGAATGAACTTTCTTCTCTAATATGCATCATTATTTTTAATGAAGATTTAATACTCGTATGCCTTAGCTACTCTGATTACCAATTAGATCTTACTTTCACCTTCACACACAGTATGCGAGCAGCCTTGCATCGTATGTGTTCTCTTCTCTTTGGCTTGTACATTTTCAACCCAAACGTACGCAAGATAAAGTAAATGCAAATAATGGCTAAGTTAACATTCTAAATGTTGTATATTGCAGTTGTCAGCAAGAACTCCCAAATGTGCTCGCTGTCGCAATCACAATTTGAACATCCCGGTGAAAGGTCACAAGCGTTACTGCAAGTTTCGTGTGTGCGTCTGTGAAAAATGTCTCCTTACAGCAGATCGCCAGAGAATCATGGCTGCACAGGTAGATTTGCAGAGGAATACACTCCTTTGAATATCCGGTGATTAGGTCATCAGTTTAGGAGGATGATATTTGCAATCCTCCTGTTGATGACGTAATAAATGTATATTCTACTTAATAATATCCTTATCTTTCTTGTAGAGACGTTTGAATCTTTATTACTGTAAGGTTCCAACCCTTTTAATAAGTATAACTATGTACAGAAACAGTGGTGGAGGGTTGAATAGATCTAATTAATACTTCAGCAGTAAGAGTTAAATAGATGAGTTTCAACAAAATTTCTTGTTTTGAGATGATAGGGTGAATTTCTTCAAACATAAATTTCTTTAAAATGTGTTAAAAAAGGTTAGGATTAATTTAGAAAAGGCTTAGGGAATTGTTGGAAAAGGTGGGTGAAACTAACAGGGACACAAGGATGGGAAAGCAGATACCGATATCATATGTACATGAAATAAAGACAAATTAAATCAAATGCATTAAGAAATTTTTGTGCAGAGTAGAAGAGAAGACTCGTAATCCCACAATTCAAGTACATATTATTGGTATGAAACCGACATCATTGCATTGGTCAGTGATTAGAGTTGTGGCTTTTTCACCTTGTCACGCTGGTCCACGCTGGTCTTATAGATGATGGTCACTTTTTTGGTTCGTTGAAAGAAGGGGAAGAATACCACTTTTCTGATAAGCACAAACGTGTTTAAAAACAATTTAGTTGTACATAAGTGTCATTATCACACACATGCAGTTACTGATTGGGATACACCACTGTTCCAGCAGTTACAAGATTTTAGTACGTGCTTAGAATGTATTGAAAATAAAAGAACACTTAATTTGTTATTTGAAAATGTTTTATTTCAATTGTTTGAAGCCGCGTGCAAATCATTATCATCGTATCTTGTTCATATTGAATGCAAGTGAAGGAGAAGTCGATATATTTAATATTTTTATTAAATAAATGCATTTCGTTAAAGATATAACACTTGGTCATTGTTGTCAGCCATGCTCTCGTTATAAAGTATCAGACATAAGTAGAGAGATGCAGAAATATTAATGAACACTCCACAGTGTGCATATAAAGTTTCAGAAATTAACTTGATTTTACTTAATTTTACAATTAAAGTGGAAGGCCGATGATCGTTTGCATAGTTATTGAATTGCTAAATACTATTGATCTCTGAATTGGGTATCGAATTGAATAACGGTCAGTTGGTAAAAATTGTCAAGCCTGTCGAGTTTATTCAAATAAATTTTTTAATTTAAATATTTGGGAGAATCTTCTCTCTATGACCAAGGTCTATAGTTATCCCTCCCTCTGCTTTTCCTCTGTTACAGCATCGTTATATCATTGAATTCATTAAATTGAGAAACATCCCTTAACCTGAACTGTAACTTTGTAACACAAACAAATCTGCCATTGATAGGAATGAATGAGTTATCTCCATGGACGAAGCTCAGCGCGTGGGAGATATCTACAGAGTACTTTGATTAATTTGTTACTCGCACAACACTATGCATGCATTTACGCAAAAACCATCAATAACTTTTACTATCACTCATGTAAAGTTTACAGGACTCAATTCAATGCTTCTGCATATACATATTAAATTAGCAAAGCAAGAAATGCGTGTTATCACAGTTACATTATTTTGCATCCTAACTACCATAATCTGTAGCTAAATACCTTACATTATACATGTAATTAAAGAAGGACCCAGCTTATATTCGCATTTACTACCAACAAAATGGATAGGTCCACCATTGTTCACTATTTTTTATATCGTTTCATTTCTACTAACACATTTTCTAAGAAAGTTTTAAATAGACAAGTCCTTAAGACATCTTAATTTAGCGATATGTACTATCCATTAAAAATTATTTATAATAATTCGATGGCTTCCTAAGCCATCGAACATAAACTACATCTGAGTCTTGAAATTTTTCAATTCTTTATTTTACACCGCGACAGGTCAAGCAAAACCGGTTGGTAACAAAAAAGACACAAAAAATCCCACATCGGGTCAAATATACTTCTAAGTGTGTGTGTGTGTGTGTGTTTTTGTAGGAGGGCACATAGATACTATGAGGAAGTATTATGATACACAGCTTTCAATTCACAGACGGAATCATTTAAGCTAGCTCCTTGAACAGCATTTACTGTTCGGTGATACCATTCATTCGGCCGGCCAAGACACAGAATCTTAGCGCGCCCGACAAA
>JABASC010005568.1:0-10013 GCA_019776185.1 Plutomurus gul
CGGTGTCCACCTCACCTACGCCAGTTACAACAATTTTCACAACAACTGCTACCGGTAAACTAATTTTCGACTAAAATTATTCGTTGGATAATTAAGAGGCTGGTCATAATTAATGACGTCTTTGAAATGTGTTCTAGGGACTGTATAGTGACATCCTTGGTAAATGCCTTCACGAGTATCTTCTCTGGTTTTGTCATCTTTACGTTTCTCGGTTCCATGGCCTACAGACAAGGAAGACCTATTGAGGAAGTCGTCAATGTGGGTAAGATTTTTCTTAAGAAAACTATAAAAGTTTCCTAGGGTATCCGGAAACTACTTTGTCAGTTTGTAAATCGGTAAATTAGTAAGTCGGTTTATACCATGATTGTGGTGGGAAAATAAAAATAAAATTTTAAGCCTTGGTTGGTACTCTACCCTATTATCATAAATATTGTCCAAAACATTGAACGCGATGGGTCACGTGGTATTTTCCAGACCTTCTTTGATAACATGATCAACGTTATGGGAGTTCAAACAAGTCTACATAAAAGTTGACGTACTGATAAAATTGGCTGTAAAAGATCGAAATGGGAGATTCCACTGTGATATTTCATTATTCATTGAATAACAGGGCCGGGACTGGTGTTTGAAGTTTACCCTGAAGCAGTGGGAACGTTACCGGGAGCAAACTTTTGGTCCTTACTGTTCTTCCTAATGCTGATTATGTTAGGGATCGACAGTGCTGTAAGTGATAAAATTCCTTTATAATTTAAAGCAGTGGGAACGTTACCGGGAGCAAACTTTTGGTCCTTACTGTTCTTCCTAATGCTGATTATGTTAGGGATCGACAGTGCTGTAAGTGATAGAATTCCTTAATAATTTTTTAGCCTTCTTTGTGTGCCTTAAGGACTGAATCGTTTGCAATCTTTCCACGTGCACATGATATACTTTATTGTATTGTGGAAATACAGATGGGTGGCCTTGAATGTGTCATCACCGGCATCACCGACGAGTTCAAAAGTTGGTTTCGACACAAGAAGAACTCCAGGGAGTTGTTTATGTTTGCATGTGTTCATTGGGGAAATACAGATGGGTGGCCTTGAATGTGTCATCACCGGCATCACCGACGAGTTCAAAAGTTGGTTTCGACACAAGAAGAACTCCAGGGAGTTGTTTATGTTTGCATGTGTTCTTATTTCGTTTCTCATCAGCATCATCAACATCACCAGGGTAAGCATAGAAGCCGATTTCGCCCTTATATTATTTTTATTCTACTATGACCTAGTTTTTTTACGTTCACGACTCAAGAGCGGCGCCAACATCGATTTAAATATCATCATATGTTACGACCGTCAAAAACTTCCACTTTATGTACTATGTGTATATAAGTAGTAAAGTTTATGTCTAGACAATTGGGGTAGTTAGGGAACTCGTTAAAAAATCCTATTGTAGTAAATAGGTACTAGAATATAGAATTTCATGGCATACATTGGCAGGGACAGAAAACCGACCCGCGGGTTTTGGTGGTTTTGTGAGTTTTTTGGGGTTTGTAAAAAAGCATAGAACATTTTTCTTAATTTAATGATGGTTTTGGTTTATTTAATGAAAAATTGGACAACCCAAAAAGGCAGGGTCGGCAACCCTCCACATAGCATATATATTCCCAGCATAGCGGACTAAGATAGTTTTCAAGATTACATCATATAACTTATAACCGTCCTATAACTACGTAGGAAGTAAGTCAGAGCTAGGCTAAAATCACTTGTTCAGGTGAATTGACTGCGTGATTTCTATGATAAATTGAATTGACACAGTGAATATTTTACCAATTTTGTACGTATAAATTCATATAAAATAATATGTATGCTAATTCACACGTGTGTGGAGACACGGATGAAATCATTCTTCTTCGAAAAGTCTGCTTTGTCTCCCTCAATTTACTACTAATAAAATCCTATATAGTAGGACAGAGAAAATTGTTGCTGCTTGGTCGACTGAGAAAAGTTATTTCGGCCAATTTTCTATATAAGTCCCTAGAGTGTTTTAAATAGTGTACTGTATTCAAGTGTACTGACTATACTAAAATACATTATACCACATTTATTATAGAAACATAGTGTGCGCTTTGTTGAATATAGTTTAGTATGCTTTCACTTTAAATGCAACTCTGTGGTGATGATTGAATCACAGTAAAATTCCAGTTTTATATACTATCGAAGGAAATATTACGTTTTATAAGGAAAACTCTTTTGCAATAGAGATGCAAATACTATAGTTTGAAATGTTAGAAATCGGTTCACCGGCTTGAAAAAGTTTAAAGCAATTGAGATTGACAGTGCAAAAGCGGCGTAGAATTAAATAAACGTGATTTAGAACTTTAAGACACACGTGTCTGTCTGACTTGAAACTATCTTTGTTCAGTGTACGTACCTACCAGCTAGACCTCATTGACAGTTTAAAATGACAGTGTATTCATATAAATTATACTCTAAGGGTGTAATTATATGAAGAAAGTGCATGTGTCTGTACCTTTGTGTCACCCTTGAAGTTCGTAAATAATAGACATTGATTATTATGCGTTTATACAAAGAATTGAGATAGGCCGTAAAAATGTTTATTAAAGTTGGCATTCATTGTTCAACAGGTTTATGAAATTATTATGCCTATGTGACTTTTGACAATTCAAGTACAATAAAAGTTTCGATAAGGTTCTAGGTTTTAACAGCTCAGGTTATATTATACTGCATATAATTGTTTAGTCGTATGCAAGCACGTAGAGGGGAGGCGGCAAATTTTGGCATAAGAAAGATAGGAAACACATAGCCAATTTGTTAACACGGTCGGAATACTTTGTTCTCGAAATCTAGCCAGTTCCGCACAATTCTAGGAATTCTCATAAAATTATTTAGCAGTCGAGCCTCGAAAAATTCAAATTTGAACCGTTAAGAAATAAAAAAAAGTTTTCCGAGCAATTCAATAGAAATAATTTAATCTCTACTCTGGATGAGAGATTCTCATTGTGTTACAATTCTAATCCCTTTCTGTCCAATCCATAATTATAAACGAGGGCTATTGAAAGATTGCCCTTGGCTGCCAAATATTAGCAGAACGAAAAAGGCTATATACTTATAAATACATAGTGTAGAAAGTGGAAATGCCATGTAGCTCGTATATACGTACGTTCGTACGTACGGTGCTCTCTCATTAGTTCAATTTTCACATTCTGTTAATCGTATGTCGTCGTCTGCTCATACATAAAACATCAGCCGGACTAATTCCTCACCATGATTCATCAGCATGACAAAGCGAGCACTAATTGTCAATCTCGATATTTTCTCTGGCGCAGGGAGGAATGTACACGTTTCAATTCTTTGACACTTACGCTGCTGGTAGCTCTCTACTCTTTGCTGTCTTCTTTGAAGTTCTCGTCGTCTCCTGGGTCTACGGTACTATAATAAATAATGTAAACTATCTCATCTCAACCGAATCACAGACACAACATCCACACACACACACACTACACATATTTAACTTCTAATGTTCTCAAATGTATGAAGAGAGAAGAGAGGGAACTGCTTTCACTTTACGATCGCCTCAAGCATTCGCTGAATTTGACTAAATTCAAGTTAAAACATTTCTCCACTTTTACAGAATTAAATTATTCATTGCACCTTTTACCTACTACTCTATAATTACAACAACTCGCCTTTTTCTGGACACATTCACATTTACAGCTGTTTCATTCAGTGGCGTAACTACAATTTCAAGGCCCATGGGTGCAAGGCCATTTTCAACAAAAGGTTGCAAATTTTTCGCTCGTAAAGTGTAAAAAAGCGAAAGTGTTTGATTCCGCCAGTCCGCCCTCACATAGTCACGCCACTGGTTTTACTTCCATTTAACTAAAATTCATTTCAGACACGTATAATATAAAATGTGTACTTTCCCTCAATCTGCTTTCACTTTTTGTACATCCCATGAATTATTAAGACACTCAACTTACCCTCGAACGTCTTCTCACTATATTAATCATTTACACGTGATATTTATCATTATAAAGGTCATTACTAATATGAACTTTGTGTGTTTAGGTATGGACCAACTTTGCAAAGATGCAGAGGCCATGTTGGGATTCGCCCCAGGAATCTACTGGAGGATCTGCTGGAAGTTCATAAGTCCTTTATTAATTGCCGTCAGTACTTCTGTCATTCTTATCACGCTTTTATCAGCAATAATTAATAATTTACTAGGGTTCCTTTAATATAATATCTTAAGGATGTTCCTTGCTCTTGATAATATTGCTTGGTACTTATTTATTGGGTACAGGTGATCATCGTTTTAGATTTGAGCACTCAACTACCTTTGACGCACGATGGCTACGAGTATCCTAGTTGGGCTCAAACCTTTGGCTACATATTCACTTTCATTCCAATCACGCTCGTCCCTGTTATTGCGTTGACGGAGTTTATGCAATTCCCTGGAAACTTCCTCAGTGTACGTCCAATACATTCATTGACATTTTGCCAGCGGTATTATTGGTATTATTAGCAATCCACATTGCGTGTCTTTCATTTTCCGAGAATTCCTTTATTTACTATTGTTAGCAAGCATTGACGGACTTATATTCACATACAGAGGCCGTGTGTGCGAATTCCTTTAAGAGAAAGTCCACGGACTTATTTCCCAAGTCTGGTTCCTTACATTTCATTTGATTGCAGAAATTGTCGTACTCCATCACCCCAACGAGCGAACACTCGATGATAGCGGAGAGGGGCTACGTGAAACGATTCAAGTTGTCACATTGGCTTAACATGGAGTGATCCGAGTACACCACAACACATAGAATGTTATTGGGACGGAAATACTACACTACTCCATTGCTACTATCTCCGTCGTCGTCGTCGTCGTGCTGAAAGGGTCCGCGTGTGTGGAAACAGGAATTTTGTCCTGCCGACCAAATGCCAACGCACAATCTCATTCAAGGACCTGCATCATCGTCGTCGTCCTATCTACATTTCAATTCTATGAGTGCACTCAAGAAAGTTCGTACTATGCCTACCTCATCAACATCATAAGAGAAGTCACGACACACTCGTCACCATAATAATTATTCAGTCGTATGCTTCAGTGTCCTCATCGTGTCCTCTTAGGCTTTTGCTACCTGACATTGACAATTATTACTTTAAAAAATTGCACGCCAAATCCGTGCTACTACATACACACACACTCTCTCTACTTAATATTGGTTCACCTTTGTGATGCCAATAAATAATAACGAAGCCAATGTAAACGTAACGCATACACAATTATTATCGTTGTAATAGCCAAAAATGTTACCGTCTCTCCACTGGATTGGAGACTTGGTATACTTTCAGGGCGGCGAAAGACACGATGGTCTTTTTTTAAATTCATTTGCATGTGTAATTAATATCTTCCAGTATATAAAATAATATATTAAGAACTACTAGTAGGTGGGTCAAGCAAAAAAATGTGTGACCTCTGAATTATTTTAAAAATCTGAAACCGATCGCACCACCAACCAGAAAGAAAGGAATTTTTAACCCAACTTGCACTTTACTACACGCACACTGCTATGTATGAACATGGAAATTCACATATAAAAAGAGTAAAAAGAATTGATTTTTGTTTTGCACTGGTGACAATGGGAGAATATATTAAGGGTGCTCACAGTAGAGGATTCTACGCCTTTCCCTCACTTGTCCGGATTTGTATTAAATCCTATCTCCTTATGTGCGGAGGATTATTTGAAGGTGTAAATCCTTCAAAGTTACGCAAACAAAACGAGGTGAAAATTAATATAATCGATTAAAGTTAAAACACCAAAAATATTTTAACTTTGAATTAGAATGGAGAATAGCGTAGAATCCTCTACTCGTCTACTCTGATTGTGAGTAGGTACCCTTAATAGTAGACATAATTGTAAGCCACACAGTATTGCTGTAGAGCACATGCTTTTAGGATTTTCATCAGACCATGTCGAACGAACCGGCTGATGCACAATCAATCACATCCAATTACACAACAGACAATGCACACATTCTATTTATTGGCCACCGTACTACTTACTCCACATTACTACATACTTTCTATGGATAATTGACACGAAGGTGGTAGCTTGTTCATGCATATTGTACTATTCAATTGAATTAGAATAAGTGTTTCGCAGCAGACTAGTAATTACAGTGCACGTTTTAAGCTAAACTCAAAATCGTAAGCAGTCAAGTCATATTTATACATACATAGGTACTTCTAATTGTCTGCTACTGCTACTACTGTTTATTTATTGTGTTATTCTCTGCAGGGCATTCCTCGTTTGTTTATGTAGATTTGCTACGTACGCACAAAACAAAAGCCACATTAAGAATTTGGGGTTGTCATTCGGGAACGTGCAGGAGTGCAATCCTCTTTACTTGGAATTACAATTCTGATGGAATCACTTAAATTACAAATGACAATGAGATAGCGTATAATGAATTAATTACGAGATTACTTGTATTATTTAATTTAGCCATTGTAATTACTGTAACCGATGGGGAATGCAATCTCATCTCTGTTACCCACGGGCACGTATCTAGAAAAGTATTTGGAACATTTTTGTTAATTTAGCCCCGTAATTTAATTTTTTGATTTGGGGAGGGTTGAAGCCCCAAGGCTCCACATTGATATTGGCTTTGAACAATTCTTTGTAAGTCAGAATCGACTCCAAAATTGATAGTGCCTACATCGGGTCAGACTTTCTTTTCGGCGTGTAGTTAAATATAAGTTATTTACTAAATGGGTCAAAAATTGTTTTATTTTTTCTACCTTCTATTCCGTCACTCACAAGTGATTATATCTTTGAGTGGAGATTGAAGATATCAAAAAGGATGACAAGGTGTTTCAATGAATCATAATTAATTACGAGAATCACAAGTTGATTAATCAATATCAAAAACTAGAGTGAACATTGCCACATAATGCCCTACTTATCGATTGCTGCTGTGGCACATATTATTTGAAAACCTCACGTTTCCTGATTGACTCCATATTGTGCACGATGAAAAAAAATGATTGGATCACTTAGGTATGATTACTAGATGTCTGAAAGCACTATTTTCAGTAGGCTTATACTAACAGGAGCGTGTAATACCTATACTGAAAGTATTTTAGCGTATATCTAATTAATAATTAACTACTAATACTACTTCAAACTTCAATCTACTAGTATCTCTCTAATCCTCATTCGATCTGCTTCTGCTGCAAATTTTAGAAGAGAAGTAAAAGGCAGAAGTAATTATTCAAACTTGTCTTCTCTAACATACTATGTACTTGTACTTCCATACATTCATCTAAAGAGAATATCTAGGCAGGCCATATTTCTATTTATTGATGTTTCTGCAGGTACAAAAAAACTAACAACAAAAGTCTACGTGTTTTTTAGCAAATGAAAAGCTGGCAGTAGCTGCTCATCTAACTTTAAACAAGCTCTGAAGTAAGTATACATAAATAGTGCCAAATAAAAATGTATGTTAAGTGTCCAATGTTAGTAATATCCACGTTAGTTCAGTTCAGGTTACTTATTAACGTGTTAAGTAATAACAATAATTAATACAACCAATACGGATAATTTAGCTGTATGGGAGAGCACTTCCCATCAGAATCATACATATGTATATCAACATAATATATAAAATATAATAATTACAAGGCGATTTGGATTTTTCCATAATACATGAGAGGAAATTTAATGGAATCTTAAAAATCTTTAGATAAAAATACATAGTAGAAAGTGTGAGCTTTCAAAAAGAAAAGTATTTACTGAATCTCAAACTCGAACAATGCAGAGTGCTTTCTCTCTGGTACACTTTATAAAAAAATACCCGTTAGCAAAAGTAGTAATTATTTACTAGTAGCCTAAAATGCTTTATGAAGACAGCTCGTGTAATTGTCTGTGTGGACGAGCAATTACAATCATTCAGAGTTGACGTATATCTGTAGCAGTAGCACTAGATATTTTTTATTGGAAAATATAATACGTATGCATAATTATACATAGGTTCAGAATTACTGTCTTACATTATAAATAGGTAGGTAAATAAGTTCATATATATAAATACATTAAGTGGAATGTGTAAAATGGTACGAAACTATCTGATTGCAATTACATATTGGAGAATTGAAATTACTTTTATTAGACAGGGTATTTATTTCTCAAGAACAAACACATTTTTGCAATATTTTTTCATGATCGTCTTTCAACACGATTAATGGGTGATGTTGAACATTTTTTGCTTAATTATTATTAAATTCTATTTAATAACACGTACTTTACTTAACATGATAGTAATATTGATATTTATTTGACAATTAAGTTTTTGCTTTCTTTCCTACTGTTAAAATTATTAAATAGGTTGCGCTTCCTGTTCTGAGAAATAAGACGCATTTTTTGTCTACTGCAAAAATAATGGCCACTTCTACACGTAATTCCCTCACTATTCGGCTATTCACGTTTCTTGCCCTTCAAAAACGATCAGGTCGATTCTGCCAAGTATACGCACGACTCTATAAGCAGGATGCTAAATTTTATTAGCTTGCTGCGGGTGACCTGATCGCATGAGTTTGAATGATGTTTCAATTAAATGAAAAGAATTCACGCTCATGCATGTAATAATAATTATAATTATTGTACGCAGAAATTTAGTCTGCTCGGGTCGCATCCGGCCACGGCTCATTCAATTTACGTTACGTTGTGTCTTTTTGTCTGGCTGGACAGACAAGACAACGTGAAAGCAAACGTACTTAATGAATAAAGAGTAAGAGTTGACTCACCACAAGAGTGAATGAATGCATCACCATTACATTAATCACATGTCTTAGCTTGTAATGTAATAGAGAGTAATAATACTAATACTATAGTAAAGAGTATGAAAATGTGTGCGTGCATTGAGTCGAATCAAGTCAAGCAGCAAAAGATATAAATTCAATGTGTATGTATAGAAAATAAAATTCCCCATTAAATGTGTACATTATGTATGTATTCCCATTATATGCATAATATTCTGATACACGACAGAACATAAAACTATTGCTCGGTGCACATTGTAGTACTTGGATTATAATGGAGAATGATAATTATTATATCTGTAATATGACATCGTCTCGAAATGACAAGACAATGTTAAAGAAATTAGTAAAATAAATAAATCACAACCGGGAGACGCAGTAGACGAGAATTACTGTAGCAGTAGTCCACTTCTAGTAAAAGCAAATAAACAATCAACATTCAAAGCCGTATTTGTTGTAGTATACATAGTAGGTTAGAGGTTGCACTGATTTGTTGTTGTAAAGTGCGGCGAGCTTTTACTATGAGTTGCGTTGTTATTGATTGACAAAAGTACTTGTGTACCTTCTTGTTACTGCTCCATGTAGGTTCTGAAATATTTGAGCATTACTATTTAGAGGAGAGATCAACTTCTATTTAAACAGAAATATTATTATGTAGTATATCTATAGGTACTATTAAATTGTTAATGATAAGTGTACCCTATTTTTTTAGTTTATTTATTTATGCTGTGGTATTGTATTGTAATAAGTGCCATGTCATCCACAGCCATTATTGTATTCTTCTATGTATTTGTATTATGTACTGCTTGTCTGTGAAGTATTTCATTGAATTTATGTTCAACATTTATCTTACTTACTCTCGTGACATATCTCAGTTATTAATTAATATTCTCCTTTTCTTGCCTTATTACAACTCAATGAACTTTCCATTCAATTCCTTACCGACTGACTCTTCTTGTCGCGTATGCAGACAGATATTCTGTTGTTTAATCTTATTGAATAAAGTTGAGTTCAGTTAGCGAGGTTAGTTTGGATTCATTCTTATTTTATGACAATTAAAAATCACTTTAAATATTTTTTGCCCCCTCCAAACTACATAGGTTAGTATAGAAAACGCTTTAATGTGCAAGGCGGAACTAATCTTTTGATTTATTAGTTAAAGCGGACCATGTTATCTATGGCTAAAGCCGACT
>JABASC010005569.1:0-10011 GCA_019776185.1 Plutomurus gul
GACTTAAACAGAATGGTAATTAATAATTAAAGCTATTCATAAAAATTAAATGCGTATTTATAAACACATCGTAGTATTTAGTTTTTCTAAGTGGAACTGAAAAATATTTTTTCTTCTCTCAAAATTTAGAGGCCACAGAAGACAAGGGGCGGTGTCGCTCTTTGTGTTTTCAAAAAAGACATTTGGTCTGCATTCAAAAGCTCGGTTAAGGATGTAGAGCCTTGTAATTCGACGATTCCATTTCAACAGCCAAAAATAAGATACACAAAGAAGAATTATCTTCACAAATGCAGAAACAAGAATCGCGACTGTAAACGTACATAATAATAACCAGTTTCAGTGCATACGGTGGACCAAATGGAAATAGTTGCAAAACTACACTCGTTCATTAAATATGAGAAAAGCGAGCATGTACAGCAAGGTAATATCACTGGTAATAGTAATGAAATCAATACAGTAACAATTGTAAATTAATATTCATTACAAATATCCGAGTATCCATTTATTGTTAAGTATACACGTGTACATTTGCGGTAGCATTATTTTAGAAACCTTTCTGCAACAGTATAAACTCACAAGGACGACAAGACAATGCACAGAAAGCTTGTCCACGCTGTCGTAAATCGACGACTCCGTCCGCTCATGCTACACACACTAATAAATCTATCTTTTTACAAATCATAATCATTGGCTTTACAAAAACTCGAATCTATACTCTTAGTTTACTTACAGCAGGTGTGCTCAACACTTTCGCATGTACAAGTAGTGACAAAAGAGTTATGGATGGACTGGCAATGGATTTTCACGGGGTTTCTCCATTTCACTTTAAAAATCTAATCTAAAATCGTAGTCTGTCGTCATGTTCCTAAATTCTCATTCATTGAAAGCAGACTTTGATCCAATTCACAAATATTATTATTTGAAAACATTGTTTCACTGCAGAATACATTGATATGAAGACCAGGGTTTCATTATAAACTGAAAAAATCACTTTTATTGTTGCAAGGTAATTGTGTGCACATTCACGTAGTACAACTATGAATTACTTGAACGAAAAATTTACGAATGAGGTCATATTTGACCAATTTTTGACTTTATAATACCGAATTCTCAATTATTTCCTGTCGAAATCATTGTCATCACTAAATGGGTTAACTTTTAGCGTGAACTGTGAACCATGTAATAATAAATGCTGAATTATTTCGATAATTAGATAATAAATTGTGTATAATGTAACAGAACTAAGATTTTAGATGTATTATTTTGAAACCAGAGACTCTCTAATATACGGTGTATGAATAGATCAATTGTGTAAAGTTGACGTATAAACTTTGTAGTTTTAATTATACTATTCGCCAATGCGCAACGCGTTTATTAATAATGGATACAGGTATTTAAGTACGTTCCCTGTTTATGCAGAATTTCGTGGCAGAGCACACATTTCACAGCTAGTAGAGGTACTTCCGTTCATGAAAGTACAATGGGCACATTCCCAACTTGCAGTCTGTGGTGAAATTATAGGAGGCTGCAAGCCAGCTCCCGCAGCTGCACTCGTGCCCGTCCCTGGAAAACCGGATGGTAAACCGGTAAACGTCGAAGCAGCTATTAGTTGCTCCACCTACAACACATTCAAATTATTTTACAATTCATCCCTGGAATCACTTAGTACATTCAGAAGAAATAAAGCTGTACAGACCGTGGCCCAATGTTCCGATTTTGCCCAGTCACTCGCTTTGTCCGCCTGATTATGCCGAACAGCATCTAGCAGTGGTCCTATGTAGTCTTTAATGGGAACGATGTCCATTGAAGCAATGTACAGTAAGAAATGAAAATCCCTTGCAATATCAATGAATGGAGTTCCCTTAGGAAATTGGTTAAGGTACGTCACCAAAGCACCAAAGTCCTATAAAATGAAAAAGACCAAATAATTGACAATGCGAATAACCTATAAAATCAATCATGGTTCAAATATTGACCAGGCCTAAATTGTTAGACTAGAAAATTGTTAACATTCCAAATTCTAGTAAAGGTTGTCAAGCGTAATAACACCGTGCACTTATTATTACCTGTATTTGTCCATCAATAAATCGGTTCGCCACTGGAAAAGGTGTAACCCCTTCTCTGACACTGAACTGATACTTCTGCTCTATGGGAGTGGCCACAGGAAGATCGACAAGTAAATACTCGACGGGCAACGGTCTGCCTAATCTTGGAACTTCATTTCCGTACTCATCTTTTTGCTACATAAACAACAACAGCACATAGTGAAGACGGAACATTAGTTTATAGAAACAAGAACAGGTATGCACACTTATTGTGTGTCTCGAGTCAGATTCAAAAAACACACCTTATAGAAAACATCAGGCACATATTGCTGTTCAGAAGATTCCTTGACGTAGCCGAGTTCTGGAGCGTCTTTGGTAGGAACAAGGCACTTGTCCCTAACGAGGGCCATACATTGATTAGAAACTTGGTAACCAACCATGTGAACTTGATTTTTGTCATCTCCTGTTACAAGAAATCCAATCATTATTCTGCCACGAGTTTTCCAAACAGTTTAAAGTGAATTTAAATATACATTTACGCACCTGTGATAAGAACAGTGGTAAACTTGGAACCAAAATATCCTGTATGTGGAGCGGATTTACACGGATTTGGATGCAAATTTTGAAAATGTGCTGCTGTAACACATTCTTGAGCTGAGAGGAAATGTGAGTGAATCCCTCGAACATGTTTTACAGTTCCTTTGCTTACGTCCTCAGGTATAAGATCAGTAAAGACCCAACCAAGACGTTTCAGTCCTAGAGCACTAGCAATTTCATTCACTAAAGCTTCTCTTTCATCGTTACTACTAAAGCGAATACTATCTCGAGTACTCTCTTGTGGAGGTTCGTAAATAGCTACCACTCTTCCTCTGAAATACGTAATAATTAAAATCACAACAAATTGCACGTTGATATTGTAATGAGTATCCACAACAATATTTTTAATTACCTTATACCCAGCGGTACATCATTGTGCAATTCGTAAAAACCGTACAAATATCCCATTCTTTGGTGTCCCGACGATCTCCAATAGGATAAAAATCTCTCAACAATGCCCCGATTTTCAAACATGACATTGTCCACATGTCTGTACACCTATTTCGAATAAATTGTAGCACCACACTGTAATCTGTAATATAGAATAAAGCGAGCACAAATTTAAACTTACTTGGCGATTAAGGGTCACTGCAGAAGGTTGACACTTTGAACAAATTCCTTTCGGCCACGGTGGATGTGAACTACAACCCTCTTTGATTCTAACGCTAAGATCTTCTAAAGCTACAAACTTTCCTCTGAAAAAAAATTAATGGTGTGATGAAAGTTCCTCGTGTTGTTGTGTACTGTGAACATGGTGGTGTGTTTGGAATTTTTGCTTACTTATCAACACCTCCAGTGAGCTTTTTGAGATAAGAGTGAAAAGACAAGTGCTTAATGTTTTGGTCTTTAAGATAAGCTTCGTCATATGGTTCCATCGGGGCACAGAATACGCAACAACCATTGTCTCCATGTCTGCACATTTTTGAATCTTTTGGTCGCTTGATGAGACCATCCTGAGTATTTAGTTGTATGTCTACTTCATCTTCGGGCATCTGTGTCACAGAAAACTTTCTCATGGCTGCAGTAAGATTTGTAGACGAAGTGGAAGTGGTCGATTTAGACGTGCCAGGCATTTCTTCATCCATGGGTTCATCTCGGGCTGTTAAAATTGCTCCTGGTAAAGGAGTCAAAAATATCATGTCACCATGGTTTAAACCTTTGCTCTGCAAGGTGGTGGACTTTGTCGGTATTAACGCTATTTTCTTTTGGCGATCTTTATGCAGGGTGAAGGCTGGAGATTCATATCCGAATAATTCTTGAACCTAGTACAGTAGCATGTGATATAGCAAATATGTTTTTGCAATTCCTTTATTACTTATTACATATTATGTATAACAATTACCTTCTCGAACAAAGCTGTTGTTGTCGAAGATGATTCAATCTGAATTCTTTTCTGTCCTTCACGAGCTTGTATTCGAATTAAAATCTAGCGAAAAAATATTGAGTAATTCACGAATGAATCTAATCTTTTCAAACAATTTATTTAAATTATTCCAAAATGAGAATTTGAAGCTAACCAATTTTCCCATTTGAGGGCAGGCTTCCAATTGACAAATAATTGGCAATTGAAGCAATGAGATCAGGCAGACAAAGAGTCTTTAGAACCGTATGGTGAAAAACTGCAAACTGCCAACTTTCTTCGTTCCCAAATGCATTCAGATGAACTCGAGAAATCCACTACTATAAATTGTGGAGAACGTCGACCATTACCAAAACTTTAATAATCCTGAGAATTCGGATTTCCAAATTAGAATATAATCAAAGACTGAACCCGACGGGACGTTGAATCTGCAAACCACATTTAGTGTTTAGTAATAGAAATTGTAAATTTTTTGGTCTTTCACCGATCAATGCAAGTGGCTACATTATAACAAAACTACTGAATTTTGAATTTCTCATGACATAATAGTTGAATTGATATTGGTAGTTTTTGTGAATAAAATACTATGGAGATAGGCACGTCCTACGCTTCCTCGTGGGGTAAAATAAGTGCAAATGAAATCAGTGAATTACTTTGACACAATTCATTCAACGTTTTTTTCTTCACAAATGAAATATCAAACATTAAACATAGGTTACTCTTGCTTTGCTACTTCACATTCACATTAATAAAGAGAGAGATTCAATTTATATTGATTATCACATTCGACATTTGCCATATGACACAACGGATTAAAATCAAATTGAAATAATGATGTGTATATCATGTATAACAACATGATATATTTACAAAATGATTCATAAAATATAAGTCAATCGATTAAGAAAACCTATAATGTGAATAAAAACCTTACAGAACTTACCAAATACTTTTTGAAGTGCCACCCTCCCTAAATGGTAGCGTTATAGTATAACGCACGGAACGTATTCTAACAACTCCTTGCAAAATTTATCAAAAAACTTTTCGAATTAATCAGGTTAACCAGTTTTCACTCGTCTCTGTGTACACAAAAGTTTACAATTTGAGTCTGAATATCGTATTGAATGACACGACAAAAGTTTTAGAATTCTCGCGGTAGTGTGGCTACAAAGTACAGTCGAAATACACGTGATAAAATGTGGAACTTTTCATCAGATCGCAAATGAGATTTGCGATTATTACGATCTATTGTTTTTAATTAAGCTGTAATAGTGCTTAAGGGTTGTTACTGGACAGTAAATATATGCAATTAATAATAGTGTAGTAATTTTTAAAGAAAACATCTCATGTTACCACATAAAAACGAGTAACAGAGCCTATCAAATATTGTTCTTTCTGTATTGCTACATCAAATATCAAATTAATAAACCCGATGCTCGTATTTTTAAACTTGTTTTAACAATATTTACTATACTTAATTTTGTAAACACATATTTCTGTGCTATTGATGTTTTGTTTGATTGAACATTGAACCGTGAAAAAACGACTAGACAATGTTAATGAATAGGAGAAGATTGCGTTAACATGTTTTAGTCTACCATTCAATTAAAATTGAAAGCTATAAAACTGTTGATCTTCAACTGGGGAGCAGTCGGAGCAATCACTATTCAAACCGAGTTGGAAACAAAAACATGGAGCTCCCAACATATTTTGGTCAGCGAAAATCATAATATGAGAAAATCAGAAAATGCATTGTTGTCTGCATTTGTTTTTAATACCTGTTTTTGTATAATTCAGATTCTTTGATGCACCGATCACCCATTCCAGTTTCAGATATAAAAACATTTTTAAGAGAAATGCGCCGTACCACTTCCGGCCCTTTAATAACATCGAAATTATTGGCGGGCAAGATGCAATCGACTTCCGAAGCACAAGCAATTCAAGCGTTTGAGGTTATTTAAGTACTATTTTAAAATAAAATCAAGTAATCGATGTATGCTGATGATGCGCTCTTGAAATTTTAGTTTTTGGAAGCGGCTCTTGAAGCTGAGACAGAAGGATCGATCGAATTTCGGACTGAAATAGGCCGCTATCGTTTCTTAAATGAAATAATTAGGATTCTATCACCAAAATACCTCAGTAACCAGACATCTGAAGCTGTAAAAGAGAGAGCAACAAAATTCTTGTATGATGCGTCTGGTGTAAAACGAAAACGGTGGTTCCCCAGCGAGCACTCTAAGATCGATGCAGTTTATCATTCGCTGGTGGATAGTGGAATAATTCCAAAAAATCCAAAAGACCTTTCCGTGGAAGCGGACGCGGACGCTGAGCTACAAAAAAGTATTTTCGATCGAACGGAAAATGCTGTCATGCTTAAGAAATTGCTCCAATCCAAAGATCCGGCAGATCTTCAAGCCGCAAACCGTCTCATTAAGAATCTTGTAGATGAAGAAACAAAACGAAACGAGCGTCGGGCCGAATTGCATTCTCTAATTGACAGAATTGATACTTCTACGTGTCTGCTGACGGAAATGCTGGTTCAATCAAATATTGATGTGGAAATTGTAGAAGAACTGGCTGACACTTGTCGAAGTCTTAGGGAGAAGCTAGGGGGAATCGCTACAGAAACAAATGACGAAACAACATCGCTTCTTCAGGCGAGTGAAAACATCGAAAAAGTTTTGGAATTGTATGACAGAAAGAAACGTTGCCCTAATATGGAATCCTCTCCGAAAATAGAAACACCCGAACACATTAAAGCAGAGTTATTATTAGCGGATGAATTACTTATTGGACTTGGAGATGTGAACTTTTCATCGTCCTCCTGTGACACCAAGGTCGTCAGCTCTAGGGACACCGACAATCTTTTAAACTTAGATGTAGAAGTGTACCCTACAAGTGGCTCAATATCTACCCCAGGAGAAAATCAGCAATCTGACGCGCTAGATGAAATAGGTAGAATGAGTCGCGAATTAATGGAACAAAGCCTTATTGGAATTAAAAATACTTCTGATAGAAAAAAGTAAGCACTTTCGTGTCTGTATTTGTTACTCGTACCGGTTTATTCATTAAATATTGATTTTACTTACATTATGATGTACTCGGTTCATAGGACTGACAAAACTCCCTTAAGCCAACTATTGAAGCCGACGGTGGAACCGCAAAAATTCGAATCGAATTATTTAATAGACAAATCATCAGCAAGCGATGTTCCATTTCTGGATTTAGACTTTCTGGAAAAACCGAATGGTTCTCGAAAGTTAATAGAATTACCAGCAGCAACAAAGGGGTCTATGGATTCCAATAATAAGCCGAGACTGAGTTCTTCAGGGGAAGATGAAAATTTACTTCTAGTCCTTGGTGACAGTTCGACTGCTGACAAAAATAAAACTTTGAAAGTTGATACCAAAGCTCCCCAAAGCTCATCTGATGCGGACACCCCGTCCCATCCGCGTATTCCTTTGGAAAAATCTAATTTTGCTCTAAACTCTGTGAAAGAAATCGACTTGGAATTGATTGACTTGATAGAGGATGTTAAACCTGTAGAAATTGATCTTGAAGATTCTAAAGATGTAAGTTTAATGTTGACTTTCGGAAAGTTCCCAGATTTGCCTAACGTCGTATCCGTCGCTGTCATTACGTTAACTAATAGGAGCTCATCCTCTGGTCTTGTTAACTATGTGTTTCAATTGCTGCCTCCCAAAGGATTACAAGTAATAACATTATTTTATTCTATGCATACATTATTGATAATTAACAATATTTGTTTCTACAAATTCTAGGTTAAGCTTTTACCGCCTGCATGTATGGAACTACCTCCTTGGAAAAAAAGTTTCCTGCCTCCACCTGTTCTGACGCAAGTTGCTCTCGTTATGATCCCTCAAGATTACCAAACCTCGAAAACAAAAATGAAATTTATTTTATCGTACTGCTTGGGAGATGATACTTCGCTTCACAATGGGGACTTTACGATTCCGTCATACCTATTTTAGAAGTTGCCGTTTCTTTTTATTTTAGACATTTACGTACCAATTAAGTGTACATTGCGTATATATATATGCTACCTATTTACACAGATATTTAGCTTAGTCGGAGCACCCCTTAAAACCGCTAATACATACACATGTACTATGTATTATTGTCTGGATCCTCCGTTTAGCTATCCGAGAATATATTATTCTACCTATGTAGGCTTGATCTGTGATGTTTCGATTTTTGAACTGTAAACCTAACCAAAATTTATTAAGAGACTTCACAACTAAAATACGAATTTTTAGTTTGGCTATAGTTGCTATACACAAACAGTTTCTCATAAACGTAATTTTTGAAATATCGATATTTATCTTGTCCGTTTGCATCACCTTAACATTAAAAGACATATTCTATAGGTGTTCAAGTTGGTTATCGTTAATTTAGCTGTATCTATTAAAGTACGAGCCTGCTTTTTTGAACTGTTGGACTTTTTGGTCGGTTTTTAATCAGTTGTGTTGTAATGTTTATTCTAATGACCACTTTCCAATTCTTTCGAGTAATATTATTGTGTTTGCATTGTAACTGAATACAGAAACCTTTCGGTTACAAAATCATGTAACTATATTCTACGAAAAGTTAATCAATTTGCATGTGCCTTTGAAATTAAAATTGCATTTTAGGATTTCGCATGCATGTCATCTGCAATAGAGTGAATACTGACAGAGATTTGTGTAGAGGAAACACAATTTAAAAAATGTAAACTTTTGTTTAGTATGAGTGTTTACGACAGTGAATTGTGGTATTCAAATATATCCTACAAAATTACAGAAGTACAGAAGAACGAATTAAAAATGAAAATCTTACGGTCCCTTTATTTACATAGATACTCTTGGTTTCTATGATTTACTTCGAGAAAGTAGAGAAAGTTCCTTGGCTCATCCAACTTTTACAGCATACTTTATATGTAGCCGACACTTACGGCAAAACGGTGAAAGCCTGCTTATAATCATTTAGACCGCACGCAAATTCACACATGTTTTTTCTCATGACATTAAAGGACAGGTGCCTATTTTCTCGGAACAAATTGCATGGAGTATATGAAATTTATCAATTCAGAGACAAACAAAGTCTTTAATCGTCATTTCCAAATAACTTTTTACACCTTTAATGGAGACCAGTGTACGACAATATATTATTTGACTTTTTTTGTAGAAGTTAACTCGAACATGTACAAGCAATTATTCATATCATTGGACAGTTAGAATAAAACGCTTGACTACGTGGTAAACGATGGACATCCAATGTTAAGATTGTACTCATAACTAACAAATACTTTATCGGAAAAGAAAAACGAAACCTACGGGAACATAAATCCCCCTATAATAGCAATAAATAAATAAACATTAAAACTATTTCAATATTAACTCCGAAGAAGAGCTCAATGACGCCATTCCGGGTAATACGTGGAATTAGCGAGGTTCCACTACATTCCCCTCATACGTGGATGCTCCTGCTTGTGTCATCAAATCAGCAATATTTTTTTCCAGATCATCAATTCGGTTTCCCATCTCGTCAATTCGGTTTAAAATTTGGTCGGACATGTTTTGAAATTTATCTTGCATGTTTTGCAAAAGTCCTTGTACCTGTTTCACACAGAAAAATCGTCAATTATCTTTTTTAACTGTATTTTCTTTCTGTGTAAATGTGAGATAGTGATTTCTGCAGTCCGAAGTGTCTCAACTAAAATGTTTTTCTTTCAAGTTAAAAGAA
Source organism: Plutomurus gul (assembly GCA_019776185.1). NCBI lineage: Eukaryota > Metazoa > Arthropoda > Collembola > Entomobryomorpha > Tomoceridae > Plutomurus > Plutomurus gul. The sequence goes on from JABASC010005569.1 coordinate 9,745, forward strand.
AATACTAAGAATAAAGAAAATTGATGGTGCGACTAAGCTATTATAAACGCTATCTGTACAACTACAATTCATTCAGAGAAATGAGAAAACACATTGCAAAAATTCTTAAGTTTCAGTAATGAATACAACTAATCTAACGAATGTAAATCAATACCCTTACCCCGATATGTCGCTTTAACATATAAACATAAAGATGTAATTAATAAGGTTATATAATACATGACAGAATGTATTATTATGTTGTTGGCCCAGTCAAAATCAAGTCGA
>JABASC010005570.1:0-10010 GCA_019776185.1 Plutomurus gul
TTCATAATTCACTGGAATAAACACAATTATTACAAATTATAGTTAATTACGTAGCGTGACAATTAGTGGGACATTAACGTGGGTTGGATGGGCTGAACAGGAAATGAACGCAGCTATATATATAGTGTATTGTTCAAAATTGAATTTTATGTAATAAGTAAGAGCGCTGGACTCAGTACTCAGTACAGTTTTAAATAAAGGCCAAGAAATCCTGTTTACAGTCTGACCACAATGTTAGGCATTGGCATTTACAAAATTCTCCTCAAACTTTGTTTCGTTGAAGTTGGTTTTGTTCCTGATTATAAGTGTCTTTGGGAGATTATAAAATAGGTCCGTCGAAAATTGGAAAAGCTCATTTGTGCAGCCAGCCAGGATACTTGGACTGGCTAATGGAATTGGAATCCAGCCTTAATTTTTTCCGGTTAGACGCATGAATAACTTTCTCCCTCCCCGTCCTTCAGTTTCCTTTTGGTGGCAAAAACTATGTTTACACAGTATTTCGCATAGATGACCTTACTATAGGTTGTACACACAAACTATAATTTTTACCACTGGTATTTAAAAGACACAAAAGTGATAGTAAAAACGGAACACTGTTTAAAATGCACTTGAAAGAGTATTGTAGACGTATTCAATGTTACAAAATGCGAACTTACTTCTTCGTGTGGCTTGTGGGCATATGGACTTTAAACTATAAATGTATCCCTAGTTATATTTTCAACCTTCTCTGAAACTATCAATTTAATAACCAGCAGAGGTGAAGCGGACAGCAGAATCATTTGAACGTTTCACTCGGGAATTGTTAAAGCGAAATTATAATATAATAAGATTTTCATAAAAATGTTTTACTCAATATTTGCGTTATTGTTAACAATTGAAATTTTAAATTCTGTCGGTGCAATGAAATTTAAAATCTCCGATATTAGAAATAAAAGATTTTCATGTTCTCCTGAATTTAGTTCCGAATTGCGGTGTTTCCATAATCTACGACGAATACATTCCATCATTTGACATCGAAATGCGATTCCCAATTGAAATACTTAACATGAATAATCTACAATCAATTTCCATAATAAAGGAAAAGTGGAATTTTTGTATTACAAGAGTTCTTGTAATTCCCGACCAAGAAACAAATGTAGCTTGTATTGTAATTAGTGATTGCTTTTTCAATTTCGTGTCAATGAATACATTCTGTCGGCAAAAAGTAGAAATTAACATTTTAATTTCAAATACAGCGAGGAATTCGCTGAATTTGAATTATCCCAGCGACATGATATTACATTTCCCATTGATTTGGAGAAATGGAAAATTCGTTCATAAGAACTTGATTGTCAATACATTGACCTCTGTGGATTTATTGTGTCATCGGTGTTTCTTGATAACGAATTGCGACGAATGTCCGGTTGTGAAACTTGACGGGATAAAGATATCCGATATGGAAAAGGACTTGAGGGCGTTCTTAACAAGAACTTTAATTATTTACGAGCAGTGGAAAAAGAAAATGATTCGTTTTGGAAAAAAATCCCGGGAAGGAAAATATTTATCATTGAAATCTGTAATTGAGTTGAGATCAGCAAATTATTCATTTTTGCGGGCCACGTGGATGATTCCTTTCAAAGCGATGGAAAACCAAATAAAATATGCGGGTGGTTGGTTCGTTGTTTTTGTGAACACTTTCATGTACGAGAATTTCGAATGGATCCGTGAAAACAACAAGAATTCGTTTCTTACGGAATCTGAAGAACTCATTGTAAATGAATATGAACTCTCGGATTATTTGTATTCCGGTTACAGCAAGATGAGTAGTTTTGTTGTTACCGATGAGGAGTCCTTCAATTTTGTCACTTGCGATGGCTTGACAAGGAAATTAACTTGGGTCATGTATTTCACACCGTATGACAAATCATGCTGGGTTATACTATTTATAAGTTCCATAGTGTGTTCCATGTTATTTTCAATTGGGGAATTTGTAATGTTGGCAGAAATTCGGTCAAAAAGTTTTCAATCATTTGCGAGAAATGTTTTCTACAATTTGTTTCTTTACGGTTCTGTTGTCCTTGAACAGGGAATAAATATCGGGCTAAAAAATAAAAGGCAGACCTTGTTCGTATTTCTGGTGTTGGGGTGGTGGCTAATTTTTGGGGTCATTTTCAGCAATGCCTACAAAGGAATCATCACCATGGATATCGTCACTCCAATGAAAATTGTTCCATTGTACGACAAATTCACAGATTTGAAGAAATTTCAATTTATCCTCGCAGACGAGAAAATCGCAAATGATTTGGCGATAACGAGTATGGCGTGCAATTGGTTTGCACTTTACTGTCCGAAATATGATCAGATGGGATTTCCTGTACCAGAAGTTATTGAGACTTGCTCGAAAGATTATGAATTTGGAGATTGTATTGTGAACGCAAACGCAAACGATAATGATATGTTTGTAGAAATCATATTGAAGGCGCAAAATTTATCGAATCTGGCTCGAGATAATTTCAAAAGTTTTGGCATACGCGGGAGCGAAAGAACCGAATGGCAATGGGCAAAGCATCCCTTCGTTGCAAATCATGATTCAAATTGTGCTTATGATCCGACGAAGAATGCGAGCACATTTCTGCCACAGACGTTTATGCTCGGATTTCCCAATGATGAATATTGTGGTGTTACAAATCTGACGAGTATGGAATTCTGGAAGCGATCGTTGGATTTTTTGACTGTGGAAGGTTGCCGGCGAAGAGCTTTCGTGCATCACAACAGTCAACTTAAAATCCTTCAAGAAAACGTGGGAATATTCAAAAAAAATCAGTTTGTCCGTGGAAATAATCCGATTTATCCGAAGACGTCCGTTGTTGAAATTGGAGGTACGGGTTTACAAAGTTATCTTCTTCAGAGAATGCAATCTTTGATGCATTCGGGAATATTTTCCTTGTTTCAAAATTGGCAACAAGGATTTGCTTTAAAAGACCTGAAGAAGGAGGTGAGAAAATACGAAAAGAATAACACAGCTGTTCTACAAGAGGGAGGACTCTTCCGATCGAACTTGATTACTGTATTTATTATTTATACTATGTTAACTATTGTTTCTGTATTTATATTTGCAATTGAAATGCTAAAATGGCTGCTAATTTTTTTCAACGCGCAGTTTGCAATGTTGTGTCTGTTGCGCAAATTTGCAGAATCCATATAACAATATTTTGCTGCTGAAAATACATACGAACTAAAGTTCGATGAAATTTTTAAACAAGGAAAATAAAAGTAATAAATGCCCTTCATTGTCGGTTTGTAATCGCACGCTCACATGAAATAATTTTGCACATGCAATATTTTCTCTCACTTTGTTTCTTCCCCTCGTTATTTCAGGAGATCACACAGAACACCGTAATCTGTATGACAGGGTAACCCTTACATTTGAAGGGCGTTTTAATAAACAATATTTAACAAGGGTGAGGTAGGAGCGAGAACAACATGAATTGCAAAATGTGGAAAAATTAAAGTCGGTTATAAATTTAAGTCATCGTTTATTCATAAAAGTTTATTGCAGAGTAGAAATAAGGAATTGAACAGGATCAGACGGCAGCCAAACTGTGAAGATAATTCAACTCCTCCAGGACGTAATTTTGAAAATCCTTGACTTCCTCCTTCGATGACAGAATGTTCCTTTGGATTCCAGCGCTCACATAGAAATTATCTTTGTATTTCAGTGAATTAATCGTTGCAACTAGAAATAAAATCCGTTTCACAAACAAATAAAGTTAGGAAACCACAATTCACTTTAAGAAATGACGAGGATTTATTTTTTCTATTTTATTTATTATTTTGCATTATTAAGTAGCGAATCTATTTCATAGAAACGTTCTGTCTGTCTGTTAGTGTGTCTGTTCGCACCTATGTGTGCGTTATTACTCAATACAGGAAAGGAATGGTTGTTATTGAAAATGAGCTAATGGGTCAATGGGATAAATTTGAAATGATTGTGGGAAATTCCTTAAATATTTGGAACCGAAAATTGTTTTACTTGTGTAGGGCTCTTTCAAATTTGTGGTCGTGTAGGTTTCCATCAATGGGCATCCGAGAAATATTAAATCGTCCGAAGGAAGTGGCACAGAAGCCATGAGCATCGTATAAGTGTCCAGGTCAAAGACCTTTCTAGCAACGATATTGTTGGCCAGCGGTAGAACAGACAGAAAAGGCATCACTACAGAATTCGATGTGTGCAACATTGCGGCTCGTTTAAAATTTTCGTCCGTAATTTGCATGCATTTTTTCGCATCTTTTCCGAGCATTTGAATGTCCCACCAACCGATTGTTCTGAAAATGAAATAGAAAACGTCATGAATTTTGTAGAAAAGGTGCCAGGGGTCGTACCCATTGGTATTCAGATTATAGTTACGCCACTGTGTCTATACTGCAGCTTACACATGATTGGTGAGTCGTTCCGGATGATTTGGTAGCGGGAACGCCCCCCACACTCGGATACGTTTCGGAGTTTCCCTTTTCTTTGCATCCATCAATCTGCGAAATGCACCAACGACCACGGAATTCAGTGCGGTCGTGACGCTAACGTTGTTTGCCCTACTGATCTCTTTGATTATTGCTGATGGAATCCCTTGCAGGGTTTTCAGCACAATTTCCCGGGAATGTTTGTGCACGGGTTGCCTCCAGGAATTTTTATCACGAAATTTGTCCAAATTGTAAACAGCAAAGTAGCCAAGCTTTGCCAGCGTCACGACCAGACTAATAAATGCGCTGATTCGGAAGAAAATTGTCGACAGAAGATTCTTGCCTTGTGTCGATGAAGAGAAAGGTTCCAGTGCACCCCCGGCCATGGCTTTCCAAAGAACCAACAACGCGGCGTACCCATCCCCCAACACGTGGTGGAATTTCCAAATCATAACTGTATTTTCTTTCCCGCTCGGATCCCCGTCTCTTCGATAATTATTCACAATTATTAATTCCCATGGACTCCGTTTTCTTGGAAATAATTCGTTGAACAGGTCCATTTTTATTTTGTCCAATTTGTCCCGGTTGATAATCGCACCTTCTCTTCCCGGTTTATACAATCGGATGTGATTTTCCAGTTTGAATTCTTTGTCGGGCAAATAGAAACTGTAGCCCATGAATGTTTCCACGTAACATTTCAATTCGGGGAATTGTAATTTCCCATTCGGTCGAGTTTTATTCACGACTCTTTCCTGCCACACTTTAATTATTTCTTGTGTGGACAAACGGCCTTCAAAAGTTAGACTTACGGCGATATAACTATGGGAAAGATCGTAGACACCGTGAAAGGACACCACGTGGGTTGCAGATGACAACATTTTCGATTTCACACCCAAAACACATTTCGATAACAGAAACACTAAAGAGCGATAAATGATCAGAATGACGATAAAAAAACTTAATAGGAAAAGTATTACTGAAATTAAGAGGAGGGTGACTATCAACGCGGGGGGACCTAAAATGAAGGGTTTGGCTCTTTTTCTAAATGGAAGTTGTAGCTGTGAAATTGCCATCCTGTTAATTCCACAAAAAATAAACCAACAATAATGAAAGTGTGTGGTGTCTAAAACGATATTTGGAAAAGCTTCTGCCATCGCGTGCAATGACGGCAATGAGATTGTTACCACGATGTGACTGGGCCGGCCAGTCGGCCAACCTTATTAATGCCCATTCCAACTCATGGGCCGTTAAATGGCTTTCTTTGTGTCTGTTACTTGTTGGCCTGCACATTCAGAATGTCTAGTTCACTTATCTGTCGATTGTTTAGTGACCGGGCATGGGCAGCCCATTTTAAATATTTGGCCCTTGTTCTGTTTTTGGATTGGGAGGGTTTCCTGGGTGTATTGACATTTTTTATGGTGGGACCTGTTAAATTGGGCATTTCAGATGGGTGCCCATTACTGACCGACCACTCATCTCAAGATTGAGCTGAAGTTTACTTTTCCATCGTGCGCAAATAAACGTGCGTGTTCCCTTGGAATAGTTTCCTGAGGGAATAATCTTTATTGCGTCAAACATATTTTTGCATTGTTTCTTTCCCTCTTTATGTGGTATAATGATGTGGTGGAAGTGGAAACAGATCTCGGAAATAACAAGAAATTTTGCATACATGCATGTACCCAAGGTGCGTGAAGTGTTTATATGGGTTCACTGCGTTAATTACCTTATGAACGTCCACGCAACTTGCATATACCAGGATCTTAATAATTAATTAGTTATCTAATTCAATTGCTAATTAATCGAGTATGAAATATTTGAAATTTCTTCGGCGTTAGAACCTAACGTAGGTTCCACGTACTTAAGCGCATAATTTCTGCGTCAATCTGACTTGCGCACTATCAATATTGCTGTTTTAGCGAAAGTAATTGAAGAAATTTCAATTAGTAATTAGCAATTGCTAATTGCCAATTGCAATTCAATTCGCGATTGTTAATTGCTAATTGAAATTGAATTAGCTAAACCACAACTAATTATAAGTACTAATTAAATCTAATTGACTGGATAAAAGAAATTCCTAATTACGAATTAATTGATTTTCAAATGAAATTGCTAATTACTACTTAATTGAATTAGGTAGTAATTAAAAGGCCCTGGCATATACACATAACAACATCCACGTAGTGTTTATACATTTTTCACTAAAATTTTATATTAACGAATGACAATCTGAAAAAAAATTGACCACTGCCGAAACCCTGTAGGTACACTTTAGCCAGCCTGAAATATTAACGTAATTAGGGGGCGGGGCTTATTTAAACTGATGAAATATAATATTTCACGCTTAATAAATTTAATTGGTCGCAGACGAAAAATAGGAAAAAAATATTTTGATATGTTTTTATTGTAAATCATTTATTTGAGTTAGACAAGAGCTAAATTATGAAGATAATTCAATTCTTCCCAGACGTATTTTTGAATATCGCTGATTTCCTCTCTTGTGCGCAGGATGTCACGTTGAATTCCAACCGTCATATAAAAGTAATCTTTGTATTTCAAGGCAGTCATTGTTGCAGCTGCAAATAAGTTAACAATACACTTATTACATAATACATAATTCTAAAATTGTAATCTTTCTGTGAGATTTTATTCGCTGAAGGAATGATATTATAATTATTTCAAATAAAACGTTGGTTTAAAAACTTACGCATGTAGGGCGTGTCGATATTTAAGACGAAATAAGTCTGGACCAAATGACAGGAGGCAAATGTGATGTCAATTGATGGGAGCGGCACGGAGGACACAAACACACTCACAAAATCAATGTGTGACTCGTATAAATTTCGGATTGCGCGCCAAGCCACCGGCACCTGATTCAAAAGCACGAATGCCGCTGGCGTTGAATAAGCGTATGCGAGGACGCTCTGTTTATAATTTGTATCCGTAATTTGCATCAACGTCTTCAGATTTCGTCCAATTAAAGGTGTGTTCCAGAAAGACGCTGATCTTAAAGAAAACGTTTAAAAATTTAAAAACAATCCTAAACAGAGATTTTTGGGAGGAGCTGTTTCCTTATCTTATACCGCTAATCCGATATGGGGACTTAGCCCGCTATCCCCTATCTTACACGTGTTATATCTATAACTTAACACGAGTAGGTAAGGGGGGTTAACATAGTTTGATAGGGCCATCTATTTTCTAAATAATTTAAAATAGACGCTCCGATTTTACTTACGACTGATTGGTTAACCGGTCGGCGTGTTTTGGCATAGGAAAGGATCCGCCCACTCTGATGCCTTTCGGAGTTTTGCGTTTCTTGGCGTCCATCATTCTGCGGAAGCCCCCCACGAACACGGAATAGAGGGCGGTGGAGATTGTCACGTTGTTGGCTCTGCTGATCTCTTTGATAATGGAAGTAGGAATCGGATGTAAAGATTTCAAAATTGTTTCCCGGGCCTGGTCTTTCTTTGGTTGCTTCCATTCATTTTTATCGAATAATTTGTCAACATTGTAAAATCTGTAGAAAAACATTGGCCCGATGAGGCGGATAACCTCAACGAGGGCCCGTAGTCGGATAATTACTTTTAACACTAAATTATGGCCTTGGAAGGGGGGTGCCAATGGTTTTAATTCAGTGGCCCCCAACCCCTTCCACAGAAGTATCAGAGCAGCGTAGCCATCCCCCAACACATGATGGAATTTCCAGATCAGAACCGAATGTTCCTTTCCGTTCGGATTTCCGTCGGGCCGGAAATTGTTCACAATTATCGTCTCCCAAGGACTCCGCTTTCGTGCAAACAAACATTTAAATAAATCCATGCTGATTTTGTCGAATTTCACGGGGTCAATAATTTCATCAGAATTTTCGGGGTGATGGATTTTAATGTGATTTTCTAAACTGAAATTTTGATCGGGCACGTAGAAACTGTAGCCCATGAATCTCTTGACGTAACATTGATAATTCTGGGAACATGATTTTTCCATTGGGCCGAACTTTTCTCACAATTTGCTCCTCCCACAATTGCATTAATTGTGGTCTCGTCAGGCGCCCTTCAAATACAAGATTCACTGTTGTGTACATGTGACTAGTAGTGTAAGCTCCCTGTAAACCGACTATGTGCCCGCCGCCCGTCAACATTTTCGATTTTGACCCCAAAATACATTTCGATAGGATGAATACGAGGGCGCGGTAACAGATCAGAGGAACAATCCCTATAATAATCACAACGGCTAACAGTAACAATGTGAGAACGGACAGGAGAACTGCGGGCGGGCCAAAAATCACCGCTTTTCCTAATTTCCGTATTTTTAGCGTCCACATGGTGGCCATCTTGAATAATTTTAAATGTTAAACACTGATATTCAAGAAATCCAGTGTTCCCACTTTACAGACAAATTCTCACTATTGAAATCAAGAAATGAAAGGAAAAAGGAGTGTGCACATTATTTTAGTTATTTGGCTAATGCAATTGATTGCAATGTGCATATATATATATACGTTGTGCATATATATACGTTATGCATGCATATCGTCTGCTATTATACGAATAAGGCATTCAAGTGTGTGCCTAAATGTTTTAACAAAAAAATGTCTTCCCTTTCCTGTCTACGTACGTCAATGCCCAATGCAACATGCACGAACTACCCTTCAGCACTTGTGACTGTGGCTTATTTAGTATAGATACTTGCACAATCATTGAGCAAGTTAGTTTTCTATATTATGCACTTACACTAACAAACATGCAAATATTTACTTATCTCCTCAATCCAAGAATATTTCAAACACGAAAGATTATGACGATTACTATCGTGTGCTTGGCGGTGCTCCACGTTGATTTGCTATCGGCGAGAGTCCCCCAACATTACGATAAGTTCAAAAGTTCAAACAGAAGCCTTTCAAATCTGAATTGAATGTGTGTGTTTTAAAATAGTACAGCAGATGACAGTGCATTCTTTCCTTCCACGTTACAATTTAAGTATTGTGCTTATTTTGGAGAACGTCTATAGCCACGGCTGCTACGTGCCCATGCGTGTAATAAGATCTAATTAAGATCTAAACTCAAAATCAAATAATTTCCACCAACAATTTTAATAAATTATCAGTTTTTGGTTTTAGAAAAAACCCAATGGGTCGGATTTTTCCTTTTTATGGTTCGGGTTTTTAATCAAAAACCCTGAAAAACCAAAACTTACAAGTCGAGTGTACCCAATTAAATTAAAAATGACTAACGGAACTCTTTCTGGGAGACTGGGAAATTGTAGTGCTAAATGTGGCACTGTGGTATCCGACATGGAATAATGTAGAAGTTTTAATAAAGATAATGGTTACCCGATATTATGCTGTCCGTCCTTATTTTACCTCTGACGAGCTTTTTTTAGGCACATTTACTTTTTGTATATTAACTTGTACACTATTAGGAAATGCATAAGGTAACGCACCATTGCATATACACTACAGAGACAAATTGAGGAGAGAGCACTCATGAATGTCTTCTCGCTTCGATATCTGGAGAACTACTTAATGGAATCAAATGATTCTTTTTGCAACATGTAGAGAATTTAATGGGCTTCCAAAT
>JABASC010005571.1:0-10009 GCA_019776185.1 Plutomurus gul
TAACGGGGAAGTTCGTGAGCGTATGCGGCGCAAACGATGATATCTCCTTCGATACGGGCGTAAGCAATCTATTAAAGTTTGTTGAAATGTGATTTTTCTATTACAAGTAATTTTGTCCATTTTTCACAATAATGTACTTACTTGACAAATAATGTCCTTGTTGGTAAAACGGACGATCATGCGGTACTTGGGCGTGTTGTACTTGTTCTTGTCCTGTACAGTAAGCCGTTTACGGGCATAATAATCGGTACGTCCTTCCCGTCGCCTCTTAAACTTGACTTGAAATCTCTTAAAGTAAGCCTTATTCTTGACGACTTTCACGAAACCCTGCACAATGAAACATAAATGAACCATTAGACAAAATTAGTACAAAACGATGTTCATCACCAAAATGATTTTATACCAATAATCGAAATGGCTTACAAATATTATGACATGAATGGCTTATTTAATCATGATTTATATTAATTTAATTCATCCATCCTAAAATAATTCTGATGACCTAGATTCCTGGAATACGAAAGTGAAGTTTACCTAGAATATTTTTCCACCCTTATACACAAGCATGTATTTTTAGAATCCCCAATCGGGACTCGGGACACCACACCGCAAAACAGCAGCAGGCTATTTAGTATTTGTTTACCAATTGCTAGTAAACTGTAAAAGACAAAATGCTCAAAACGTAGTTTTAAAATGACAAGAACACTTACCATGATGAAATATGGGATTTTCAGGTGAAAAAGCTTTAAAATTAAACTCTAACTGACAATAAACCCGGAGAACCACGAGGACAGAAGAGCAGACGACTTTTAGGAAGCACAGCCTGCTTCTCCAATGATTAATGGCCGCTCGAGTTGAAGACGCGATGGTTTAATAGATGGCTCTTGCGTTTTATATTACAAAAGTATAGTACACAAACTATTGCCGACACAACACAACACAACATTAGTCTCACCTCTCTTTACTAATGCTTTCATTTATTGTGAGATTTTGTAGGTGATCAAATTTACGTCAAATTTAGAGAATTACCGAACATTTATATTCTATACGTTTTGGAAAGCTTACATTTGCGTTTACTTGTATTTTGAAGTTTTTCATTTATTTTTATTTAATCATTACAAATGCAACGCAACTCGGCCACCCATTTATATATGATCAGAAGCCTGTCAATTTTTGCTATTTCATTGGCAGAATGAATACATTTCATATTCGCTCCAACTGAATTCTCCTTTTAGGAAACTGTGAGATCCGCACAATTGAAAATAATCAGACATTAGCAAAAGCAGAATGGGGATCCGAATAAGGGTTCCCCATTCAGAGCGCGAAGCCGAAGCCTCATATTTTGTAGATCCAGGGAAGATCACGAATTTGTAGTTTACTATTAATACTCTCTCTAATGTATGGTCTGTGACGATTGGTAGGACTTTGTCCTTTAAATGTTCAGTTCCCTTTTCTATGGACAAGTTCGGTTTTCCCTGCCACAGCAATGGGTTTGCCCAAAACAAGATAATTATATGGTCAGGTAGAAACGTAGCGTTCGTAAGATTTCACCCTTCATTGTAAGATAAAATAATTTTGATAATTGGACCACAAATTCATAAATAAACAATGAAGATAAACTAGTAACTAAATAACACAAATATCACAATATCCAGTCATAAACCTGCAAAAAAAACTATGCAAATCAAAATTCTCTTGTACTGTACCCTTTAATAACACCACCTCTATGCATTATTATACCATAGCCAAATTATACTATGCGAATAAAGTGAACTTAATTATTACAACCACATATCATACAATACATAATCGAGATATTTATTTTCATACAGCGGAACGTAAGGAAGAGTTTTAGAATTAAATATTGATCATAATAATAATAATACAATAATATAGCATAGCATTTAGAATTGTATACACTAATACCGACTTACAACTTATGTATTTTATTGATAACCACATACATAAGGTATATAAGGGTGGGTGTACACGGTATAGGAGCATATTAACATGTCACAAAACACGGACATTGTGTTTCAGCTGTGTAGCAAAGTTAACATTTCATGTTCTACAATTACATTTAAATACAATAATATGTCGTCCTCAATATAGTATTTCTATATGACAGATAAGTTTATATCTTTGCGAAATTAATCTTGCTTGTTGATAAGCTGCACTACAATGTATGAAACTATACAATTCAGCCACTTTTGAAATGGTTGTTGATGTGTTGAACTTGTTCCACATAATTCTTAAGGATTTTTAAGATTTAAGTCTGTTGCGTCTTCCTGGTGTTGAATTGACCAGATGCGACAAATCTTCGTCTTCATCATCTTGGTCAAAACTGCCTCCTCCGTTTCCATTCGCTTTCGTCAGTCTTCCAGATTTCGCATCGGTCACAATTCCCCACACTTCTATAATGAAATCATCCGTGAATCCAAAGGACTCTAGTTCGGAATTATCAACCGCTTCTGCAAAATCCATCGTGTTGTTCTTCCCATGTGTCATCTCCCAAATCTGCGTAGCTGTGAATACAAAATAAATAACAACTTTATAACTTTTGTAATTTTTGTAGATGGATGTTCTGTTTATATTTTATCACAGCAAAAACAATTCTAGGTCGAAGGGAAAAGTCTGAAATGGATTTGCTAAACCTAATCGCAAAAACATGTGTATAAATTTTCAGGTCAAAATTGTAACACAATGAAACGGGTTCGTCGACTGACATGTAGCTGTGCAACATATTCGCATGACACTGCTGAGGGCAAAGCGTTTACGTTCAAACTTGAAAGTGGAAAATTTATCCTTACCTAGATCAGCATCATTGATTCCCATAAAGTTCTCCAAAAGTCGATTGATACTGTCAACTGCAGCCTGAGTGTAGTCATCCGGCTAAAACATAAAAAGTCGTCATATCATCTTTTAGTGTGTTCACTCATCCGAAAATTTCTTTCCAACCAACACTTTTATTTTACTATTCACTATATAAACTAAATGTGCGAATCTAATAAAATAGCTATAATGTATGTACACGACGAATAAACAATTCCATACAAATAAGCAATGCATTTACATTCATTTTATGGAAACAGTCGTGATATCTAATAACATTTTGAGAAATTCAATTTAGACCAATTATAATATTCACGATTTCCCAAACCACAAAATTTGCTTTCTATAAAAACTGTGTAGGAACGACCACTGTGATCATTTGTCGTTTGTAGACTGACTATCATCAGTAGAATTCTTCTATTCTTCAAAATTTTCTACAATTTCTATTTGTACAGAGAGTAATAAAACATTTTTGCATTAATTTTATTAGATTCTAAATGTAAAAATAGTTATGCTTCATTACACCATGTTTTTATGTGGTTGGTATACTTTGTTCTTCGTTCGCTGACTTTGGTGCTGCTTTGGCTTTGCCAACAAGATGCACTTCATGGGAAATTGCCACATTAAAGCTCACACACAGACACTCGATGCATTTATACAATATATGGAGCAAGTTGAACCTAACTGCATGTATAATAATTTAACGTGCTCATAAACTAGGAATTAAAATTAGAGTGCCGTAATTGCAGCGAGAAGTCAGTGTGGTTTACTATGTAGTTACCTAATAGAATGGTATCTATATAAATTACACACATTCCACAAGAATGAGTATACAAAGTACAACTGCATTATTCTAAACGATGTACATACAAAATAAACACTCGAAATCTTTGTTAAACTAATTACGACAGATCTGCCATGTCTAGGAAATGTTTTTGAAGAAATTCACTCCAACCACCATGAAGCACTTTGGTTCGCGAAGTCATGGCATGAGGCGAGCTTAATTTTCATACCGCACTACGTAAATGTAGTACAGTCACAAAGCAGCTCAGAACAAATGCAACCATGATTTCTTGTCTTAGTTACGCAATTTGACTGATTGCTGTATTATTGTTATCAATCATACGAGAGTTTGGTCTGAGTCAAGTTAAAAGTTAAGATGTGAAGCGATAACATTTATAAATACAGTCCTGAGCAACACAGGATTAGACATAGCTCGTAAAACAAAGTAAAATAAGCCAAGGGAAGAGAGCACAGCACACACACACACAAGATTATTAAACGAAAGGGAAATGGAGTAAACGAGAGACACATAGGAATAGCACTAGATACATAGTGCAATCTCAATGAGCACCAAAAACAGTACCCTACCGTGTACATGTTCGCATTGGGCAAAGTCAAGTCAAAAGCCTACAGAGGTTTAGAAGCTAGCATTCCTAATAACTCCTCTGTATAAAGTACAAGTTGTAACCAGCTTATTATACAATATTACAATGCATTCATGCAAGTATTAACTTTCAAGCTTACAAATAACGTAGCCTCTGGTACAGTACTGGTAGAGTACACCGTGTAGCTGCATGTGTAATAGTACATCAAGTCCCACATGTGAGCAATGTAAGATTAATACTAAGACTGCGAGGAGAAAAGAGATAGCATCACTTCAAAAGCAACTCTTTCAAGCAACAATAATAAAAGTGGTAATTGGAGCGGTACAAAGTAGATTTTCGTCCGCGTCGCTCTTTCTATTATTAAAACTTGACTGCGATTAAGATATTATTATTTGTCTGTCTATCTGTTTCAAACAACCACTGGCTTCCTTCTCATTTCAGTTTCTTTCACAGATAGCGTTTTGACTCTTTACATGACACAAAAGTGAGTTTGATTAACTTTGCAATAAATTCCTCATTATTACATACTGGCGCAGCACACACTCATTATTTATGTATGTGTTGTGTACTTACTTTTTCTACTTTTTAGTTTATTATAAAACGAGACTAATTAAAAAAAACACAATAATTTCCTATAAATAATACCGCATACACGCTCTCTATGCTTCAAACACCTATATCCACTCACTATCAGTGGTGTGCTCTTACATGAATCATATTTTTACACACAAAGACTTATTTACTTGCCTAATTAGTACATACCATTATAGTAAATATAACGAAATTGAAACTGAAGCAATTAATTTATAGGTAAATTTAAATTGCATCATAAACTACTGTATGTGGTACCACAGATATTCAGTGGGTGCAGGTATGGGTTAATTGCATCAGTGATTAATTGATTCAAAGAATTATTATTTCTGACTCACCGCCTCTTCGATACGTGCAGGTCCATTATTGCGAAATCTTAGAGTCTCCTTTCCACTTCCGTAGTTCTTTCCTTTGCCCTTACTTTTGTCAGACTTGGGCCCAATGTTCACTGTAAGTCAAATAGAATGAAAATACTATATGCATTACTGTAAAATCAATAAACTTTCCATTTGATAGTAGGAAGAAGATTGCAATTCTGTATCTCAGAATTTTATTTTACTAGATTTGTATTTTAGAGAGTGGGTGTTCCTACTCAATGTAATAAAACTATTCACAATCTTGTGATTTTATTCCCTCCAAGCATTTCTCACAATTACTTGTCGTTATTGTAGAGGTACTATATGGTATTGATGATAAGCAAGTACGCCCATCGGCTGCAAACGGATATGGGAAAATTATTGAAGCATCTCTAATGTGTAAGTTAAAGGCAGCTGGATCGATGTGAGCTTCCTGCTCTTCAACTTTATTGTGTGTAATTGGATTGAATTCTTTTTCAACTCAGCCCTTTTGAGAATTTTATGAAGATGAGACTCAATTCATTTCAGATGTTCAATCTAGCGAGAAAGTTACTTTGATAAGGAAAGATGTAATGAAATCTATTGCGACTACTCTCCGAAATGATTCAAAATAGAATAATATATATTCACAAGATTGAATTGACAACTTCTTTGAATTTCGAATAAGTATATGTAAGTTTATTATTGGCACAAAGAGAATTTGCAAAAAGATGGGATGCGTCGTAGAACATGAATGGGATGAGCATTTTTATCATGCCACGTTCAATGCAGTACAATGCGGCTGAGCTTGTAGTCATAATAAGCACTGTTTATAGGCTTCTATCTACCTACACCACTATCTCTGATCTACATTCCTTGTTATAGTATGTATGTACATACATACGTGTTACCTATTTATATCTACCGCCAATGACAACATAAAGGGAATAAAACCTAAGTGTAACTACAATCTCAACTCTTTATCTCTTTCTCTATCTCTGTGTGCACATTGAGAGGTTAGTTTTGAGCGAAAATGTATCCATTCTGAATGTACTATTATTACTACTTCTAGATCTTCCAACGTTGTACTTGTGGTAATAATAATAATATATATTAGTACAAAAAGTAGCCGAGCATGGAATTCCCTATATGTACATAAACGCATGTACTATAAGTTTTGGACAAAGGATATAGCTCACCGTATTTTGTGTCAATAACCATATACACATGATTTCGGTGGTTTATCCATCACAGTTAATGTAATGGTTACATAAAGGCTTGCTGTTACACAGAGATCAAAAGCTATAGGCTACTAATTTTACTTATAACTATACATAATATGGTAAATAGACAATAATAAATATATAGGTAAGATGTATAGTAAATCGAAAATGGCTCACCAAATCCTGCACGCAGTGGCTCCACCAGTCTAATAATAAAGGTTTTCCCCACAGGGATGCTTTTGAGGTATTTGGCAACGTCCACGTGTCTCCATCCAACTAAATTCTCGTCGTCTATTCTCTCTATGTGGTCACCCACCTGAGAGTCAGCATAATAAAAGCCATTACAACTACTTCAATATTTGAACAGGGTAAGTGATTTTTTTAAGAGTGCAAAAATCCTTGCAACCCAGGGTTTAAGTGAGAAAATTACAGAGTGGGAAAATGACGCTGCGAAATACTGGGAAAATGGGAAATATTGGGGAAATGAAAATTTAAGTAATCAGGTTTCACTCTTTATGTACATTACCAATCTTATTCTCATTTCATACCATCCGACAATATTAAAATGGTTTTAATGGATGCTACGAAGCGTTCCTTTAAAACGGGAAATCTAAATTCAATTTACGGAATGTAAATATGTGAGTTCATGTAATCAATTATCATATATCGATTTGTGACCTACATCTCGTAGTAACACACAATTCTCAATATCACCGCGTGGGATGGGAAATTGAATGCTGATTCTGATTGTAATATGTACATACGACAAAGAAGTCAGAATTTAATTTTTTGGTGCAGTTTCTATATAGGAATGTATTTTTTAGTCACAATGAAATGAATTATTTTACAATTTTAATCATATATTAAGTTGTGGAAGTACACACAGCGGATCGAGATGACTTTGAAAACTCACTGCATTAATTATGCGCCAGCTCCCCCTCCTCCCGTTAACAACATTCAGTGAAAAAACTACTTTAACTACCAACTATAGTACACACCAAATACGGAAATGCGGAGGTGTAGTTTCGGTTCGACATGTTCAGCTTATATCTGTATTAGGGAGCAAAGGATAGTAAACAGGTTGTATGAAACGGAAATGACGACAGGGAAATTAAGGAAATACTTATGCACATTGTTTACTGCAATACACTTAAATAGGAACTAACTACGTCGATAAACTAAATTAGACAGAGTTATAGATGGACACAGGTTTAGTTACATTGAAGAATCACTGACGAACTACTGGTAATAAAACAGCGATTAATTTAAGCAATGGGTTGGGTATTTAAGCACCTGAATATTTTTAGCTCTGTCAATTATGCTGTCATCCTTAATTCTTTTGATGAATGCGTAGCCGGTACCGTTGTCTGTGATTGTGAGACCAAGTGCTTCTTCTGTCTTTGTAACTTCAACCTCCTTTTTCGTACCTGTACAAATAATAGTTTTTCAATTAAATACTGTAACGGAGAATTTTTTAATTCATTATGTAGATTTTAATGATACTAATATAATATTTGCATTTCATTTAGCAAACTGTTTATTACCCTTTCTGTGGACAAATATAAAATCATCTAGACATAGCTGAGCACTTAAGAGATTGTCCATGTCAATCCTATGGGTATTTAAAGTGCAGAATAAAATCTGAAAATTAAAAAATGTATTTGCATCAGTATCCAAAATTATTTCTACATAATATTAAATCAATAGTGGTTTAGGTTTTATTTCCTGGTGTCATGTGAATGTAAAATCAAAATGTGGAAATAAATTACTACATGAACCTTACATTGATATTGTGGAATTCATATTACTACAATCGTACTGGTTAACACGAGGTCAATATTCTCTTGCACGACACAATGACAGTACTAGCATGACGATGACTACGACGTAATCCTGACTATGAGCTCAGCCTAACTTCTGCACAAAAAATACAGCTTTATAAATCTGACTGTGACGTTTGTTTAATCCTACCACCTATTTATTTATCAGTGACAATGAGTCAATCATGGATCATGATGAATCTGAATAAAGACTCAGCACTGAGCATTATGCATACAGACCTACAACCACCTGCTTGAGAACAAGCGTTATAATTGAAGATCCTATAGTTAAAAATGTAAAAAAGCACAACATCAAATTCACTTCGCAGTCACAAACAATGCATTTTCCAAGCCATTGTAAAGTATTTAAAACGAAATCATTGAGAGAATACCAGTTGAACTTTATTATGCGTATAGATTTTAAGGCTGTACTTTGCACCACTGTGGCTATAACAGAAAAGCCATCTACCCTATAGATCCAATCCCAATAATACAATACTACAGAACAATCTATCTTTTGTGCAGATCAGAAGCAATTTCGTTACAGAATAGTTTTCAGTGCACAGTCAAGGCGGAAACACGCATTTCCGCCTCTGCTTTTTCATATGCAGCATTCTTTTCATCAGAGAGTAATAGTCAGTGTACACCTAAATACATATAGTGGTTACCTTTATGTGTATGTAAAACAAGTGCACAGATCTCTCTTGCTTACCGTCAAACCCCAAATAAAAACACTCTTTCAATCAGCATGTTTTGTGTACACCTACTACACCTTCCATTACCAGGAAAAGGCGCATACAATCCACGTAGAGCTCGAGTAGCCTGAACCAAATGTTGTTTCTATTTGCACCAGGCGTAATTATTTTACGTTCGTCGAATTGCATGATGCTTGACTGTATTATGGTGACAGACGACAGAAAAATATGTACAGCCTACCTTTACCTCCTCACTACATACCATTCTTCATTGAAGTCAACTCGTACCTGTCAACCACCTAATAAGGTAGTTGGTGCATTTTTCCCATTAGAAATTGACTGTCAGTGACAGATGTGATTTCTCATCTTCGTCGTGTTTCTGCTTTGTGTTATGTTTTGTACGATTTTGTAAACGAGGGATGACTTGTCATCTTTCTATACGTTCTTCATGATCGGGGGTTCGGAATCCCACATATTTCTACTAAACCGTGTTTCTAACGCATATACTTGTAATATTATTGTCTCCTAATAATGCATGTACACCTGTACTCGTACTTTGAGCAGCAGTGAGCAAACAAGGTCATGATTTCATTTCGTGCTATCTCTGTACTGTACAGTACATTCCAGAGTCCACACCTTTGTACGCTATTTTGAAAAGTTTGTGTCTGACACGATTTATATCAATAATCTCTACAGGATTCTATTTAATAGGTTTTTTTTTGTCTTTGTACATCTATAAAAAATATTTCTTCTATTCATTTGTCATATTTATGTCTATGAATGTTTGATTTGCTTACATCGTCAAGAGGAAAGCCGTAGCAGTCGGCGATTTTCTGATACAGCTCCTTAACATTGGAGAATCCGGAGATAAGTCCTGTGGGGGAACCTTGAGCTTGCTGACAATGAAACACTAGTTTTGGTTTTGTGACGGGAGCACGAGAATTAGACATTTCCACTTCCACGTCCACCTTGTGTCCATGACCATTGGCAGTGCCATTACCGTTTTTCAAGCTATTATTATTGTTACGACTGTGGCCGTTTCTTGGCGGCGGAGTCGGAGGACCATTATGGTCGTCTCCTTTTTCTTTCTTGCTTCCCTTTTTGAACATTATGTCTGCAGTAGTT
>JABASC010005572.1:0-10007 GCA_019776185.1 Plutomurus gul
TGATCCGACGTTTATTTTAGGTGATGCCAGTAACTACCACAATTTGACGTCGTGGAACGTGGATGCAACATCAACATACTACGTAAAAATTGTAGTGGAGATTTCTTCGACCTCGGTAATTTGTTAAAGAACTTGAGTTTCTGCTTCTCGATGCAAACATTTCATATGAATACTACGTAAACTTTCACGACCAGTTATCGACTTATTCGCAACGTTGCAACAACTTTCGTGTCAGTTGGGACATTTGATTTTTAAAAACTTTGTCAAATGATTACTATTAATTTTTATGAGTTTACAATAATCAGGAACGCAAAATCATTTTACGCGCTTTAAAGTAGTTTTCCTCATTGCGTTTTTACGCGATGTGAAAAACACAAGGCAATGGAGGAGAATCTCAAATATTTTTTTATTCCATGCACTGCGTCACCATTCATGTGGCTCTTTAAAGCACTTTTACGCACGTTTTACGCAGCGAGAAATGCAAAGACGATTCCTGAAAAAACAACAAACAAAACAATTAACCGCTGCGGCCGCAGCTTTACACACACTTGGGGGGTTCTGACAAATTCAAGAACAACACAGACACCCGAGGTTAAGTGTCAACAAAGGAATACAATTTGTTCTAAATGATAGCTTTCATTATTAAATATTCTTGGAGGCCAAACTAGTTGTATCTAAACTAGTCATTTCATTTATGTATATTTAAAACTTGCGGCCTGGATGGAAAAAATCCGGGACATGCTTTATTGCATAGAAAACTAAGAAATTGATGATAGATGATATGAATGGAAATCTTACGAATTTAAATAAAATCTTATATTGTGTTTGTTCCTTCTATTTTTGTAAGCAATCCTACACTAACAGTAAGTCTTTTCTATCTCATTAAATCTTTTTCAAATGTCAGCTGGGGAAAAACAGAGCATATATGCTTTGAGATCGTACTGATCGGTCCAGTCAATCCTGTATAAATTTTTCGACATTCAATAAAAGCTGATTTGATTAATTACGTGTTACTTGCTTGTAATTCATTAACATATACCAAGCAATTATTAAGCTCAAATGTTATTGGGTCAAAAGTTATAATGCAGTAATCATAAAGGTTACGAACATAAAAGCCCAAAAGACTCATACTCAGGAGCCTTATTCGGATCTCTGCAAGCTGTTAGCAACAATGTTATGTGTAAGATAGCGGCTGGAATTTACTAACAAGTAGCAAGCACACCAGAATATGACCCCATGTGTCGTGCCACCGATTATAAATCCAGTCTCATAGAGACGTGAACTGGTCAAACGTTAAAAATGACCCCATGGTCGCTATGCTGCTTAGCCAGAGAAACTATAGTTTGTTGAACCCACTCTATGGTTAACTGTGGGCAAAATAATCTATGTGTAAGTCAATTGCAAATTTCAATCGAAGAATAAAATTGAGCTTTAGGAAGGAAGAAGGGAAAGAACCGCTACTCGGAGTAAATGTTCCCCGTCGTGTTGTTTGACATTGTGTGTTCGAAACTAATATTTGCAGTACCTGTTTACGCTTGCGGTGTTAATTTCAACGATTCTATCAAAACAATAATATTTAGAGTCACAATTTGTGACTCTATTCCATCAAAATTTTAATAAACCGTTACTCAAGTACGGGTGGGCAGCAGTTTGTTATAGTTTATTGAAGACATGACGGATTTCCATGTTCGAAAACTCGTGGGACTTCCCAATTGTTAAGTGTTGTGCTCACATAGTCAGAAAATTGTCTCCATTATTATATATATTTACTTCAACTAAAATATTGATGCCAGATACTTTTGCCCACCTCTGCAACTTCAGATATTTTCCTTGTGCATCAATGAAAAGGTTTACGCTCCATTAGTAGTTACTTCTGATAAAGCTGGACAGTCAAAGTTGCAGCTGACAGAGTCACATAAGTTTCAGTAAAAAAATGATTTCAACAATTGCTCTAAAGTATTTCGGGCTAAGTCTAAGAATAATGACTGCATTGAAAGTGGTCCCATTTACGTGGAACAGCCAACAGTGTTGTTTTGAGATCTCTGAAAGCATTGTTCAAAGCATTGTTTGGAAAATGGGAGCGATTCATTGCTTTCCATATTTTCTGTATGAATTGTACGCCCTCATTAATCAAGTCCAGCAAAAGGACATTTCAAATCTGTCTGATCGGGCTATCACCATGCTGTACATTGTTGGCTACTTGTGGGCATGCACCTCGTACTATAATATATTTGTAAATCAAGAACAGATGGTACAATTTTTCAAACAACTTCGGTTTACAGATACTTCACTACAAACAATACAAAGTAAAACAGGTAATCAATCGTTTCTCAGTGTACGGTTTATCGCTTGAATGAGCTAGTGATACAGAAAGCGAGATTGGCTTGGTGGTGAGCAGGGACGACGACTCCTCACAGTAAGGTCGTCTCAGCATTCACTCGTGTCTGCGGTTGGAAATAAAGTCTTATAGAAATCTGTACTAGTCAGACACTAAAAGTGCTTTTTTACCAGAACGATTCTGATGTTGTTCTGTATCAACCAAACTTTGATATATCCAATTCTCTCTTAGAATCTTTCTAACAGTTAAAACTAGAATCAAATTTAATTTTTGCAATTCACAATTGTTTTAAACGATTGGAAACATTCGAGTGATTTTGAGTCGTTTCAGTAATTTTATTGACCGCACGAATAACTTCCACTACACACTGCTAACTTAAATACCTAAAAATAGTTAAAAAGATGTACCTATAAAGAAATATTCGATAGTGCTCCCCTATACATTTTAAAATTTCATCAATGATAAATATAATTTGTTAGTTGACAATTTAGCTAAAACATTAAAGTACCAATATTCATTGATGACTTAATAGCAAATATCCACTACTATTTTGTATTGCATTTACTATTTGCATACTTGCACTTGGGATATAGGAAAATTCTTGTACTCTATGCGAACAATTAATGAGAACGCAAAAACGGTGTCCATCCAAATTATTGTTGTCTGTGTTACACAATTCATAGATGCCTCCCAGACAAATTTTAGGCTTTTTCATTTTTGGTATTTTGGGCAAATATTTTTGAGGTGGCTCTGGCTCAGAAATGGGGGCTAGACGCCACTCCTTGATGGGGATATTCTGGTTAAAGTGGCTCTCAATGTGAGTCAGTTAATTTTTTAAGCTATTGTATATCCACATCTAAGTCAGGGATGAATCGAAAGCCCCATTATTTAAATTCTGAAAAAAAGCGTTGAAATGTCAACCCCATTTTCTGGTTGAGTGACAAATCCTAACTAATCCTTTTTCCCAGATCGTGAGCAGAAACTACATCCGCCAACAGCTTCTAAGCTTCTGGACCTCTTCATGTTCTTTTACCTTATATCGTACATTTCCACAAATATTTGTATGTCGCTGCTGTACTTCACATCTATGGGATCCGTAAGATATATTGGTTGCTTCTTTGTTGACTCAAGTTTACTTTATCGTATCACCATACATTTCCTGGAAGTGTACTCCAAGATTTCATTTACATCCTGCTTGTTTTTGACTGGATTGTACCTTCAAGTCTATACAAGCATGCTCCCCTACTGGATAAAATCATTGGGGTAAGCACAATTCGGTGGAACAATTAATTTTTTTTAAATCAGCTTTTTATGATAGGAATCCTTTAACAGGAACAATCTTACATTGGACAACGTGACGTTGAGGGCACTACGCATTCTAACAATATATTTCAACAACAGCTTCACAGTGCTTGCCATTCCAATGGTAATCGGATCGCTTGGAGTTATAATAACTTTGATGGCATTCGCTTCGATTCGTTTCATTGGAATTGTGTCCTGGTCCACGTATATTTTGTATCCAGCCATTTTGATCGTGTGTG
Source organism: Plutomurus gul (assembly GCA_019776185.1). Taxonomy (NCBI): domain Eukaryota; kingdom Metazoa; phylum Arthropoda; class Collembola; order Entomobryomorpha; family Tomoceridae; genus Plutomurus; species Plutomurus gul. The sequence goes on from JABASC010005572.1 coordinate 3,880, forward strand.
TAGTCTGTACAAGCATATTTCTGCTCATTTCAGCTGAAATACATGAGTCTTCTGGAGAGTACATTGCAAAGGTAGCTGCTGGTCGTGTTTTTGATAAAGTGATAAAGAGGGAAATCAGGAGTTTCGCTCCTTTTGGTATTCATTTAATGATTATGGGTGATATCAACTATGCATACGTTATCATGTTCTATGACGCCGTAACTGACTACACGACCTCATTTCTCATAGCTTTCGCTTAGAGACTAACGAGCAACTCTCACGGTAGAAACTGTTACCAATATTTCGTGTAATTGTTAGGAAGGAAATGGATAAATACAAATACAGTATTTTCCAAAATATCTCCATCGTTACTCCTCTTCAGGTAGTCCACTGGATTTTTTCAACAAAATGTTAGTTTTTTTCACCTGCATGGAGAAAAGGGAACCAGAAAGCTTTACTGACATGGTAATATAGAAAGCCAGCGGAAAAAGTGAAATTTTGTTCGAAAAAATTGCGCTATGGGTTGCGTGCATCTAATATAAAATTTTTAAAAATACTTTCTATTCAAACTTCTCAATAAATTCAATTTTACCCAACATTACATTTAAAGCCCTTTGACCCGAACTTTTGTTGAAATTTTCATTATTAAGGTATTATACCAAGAGGTAGTAGTAACATCAATGCAAACTCTTATCTTTTGTTGATTATAAATTGGAATTCTCTCAACATAATTTAATTACTAATTTATTGTTATAGATGCGCTTAATAAGCAGTGTTCGAAGTGTCTTTTACCATCTGGTCATTACCAGGTGGTAAAAATGCAAAGTCCATTTTAGGTGATAAGTGGTGAAAATATGGTCAACATATCAATTGCCGAGTTATACAAATCTCTTTCTGTCAAATTTCACATGTTGAAAGTGTAAGTACATAAATAAAATTATATATCGTTGAATACAAGTTCAGCTCACAGCTCAAGTTCCTTTGGTTTCCATAGCTTTTTTGTTGTACATAGTTTTTAAAGTAGTTTTATGCAGTGTACAGTGTACACCCTAAAATAAATTTTTTTCAAGTTGGCCCACACTGTACAGTGTGGGCTATGCTACATAGTATTTATCAACTAGGATGGCAATGCAATGCTGTTGGGGTGGAAAGCGCATGAAACTATCTGCAAGTTCGAGTAACCCATTCCTCGTCTTGGATAACAGAAGTGTGTAAAGTTTTAGGGTAATTACATAGATTTACAAGGACCTTGAGATCACGAAGTTTTCATTAGTTTAACCAATTCCAAGGTTGCAAAAGTATAAATTCATATATCATTAATAAGTAGACCTTGGAAATGCACGCAAAACCATGTTTATTATCCTGCCTCGAATCATATGCACACTTTGCACTTTTTCATTTCAGGCAAAATGAAGCTAAAACACACACTTTTTTTGTATTTTTGCATACTGCATATTTTGAGCTTTACGGCATATTTGGAGAATATCATTGGATATTTACAATGCTGTAGTATCATTTTCACAAATTTTCTTTTACGCAAAATCCATTGTTGATCCTGAAAATTCAATCCTGCGTAAACTGCAACCAACAATAAAACTTTCACACACAAAATAACCATTGGGTACTCGAACATTGGAGGGATTTCACGTTTAAGTATCATATAAATTCAAACTAGACAATTAAACATTTTTTCACGAAAAGATATACTTCGTACCTTCGGCCAAAAATTACCTTTCAATTACTTATTTTACATATATGTTAAACCTAATTTTGACCGAGTTCCATCGTAACCAAATTTACTCTTATAACGTTTATAGGATTGGCCAATTGATAGCGCATGAAAGTATGCCCTTAATTAGGAATTGAACCATTTTCAGATTGATGACAATATTAATTGTAGATTGCGAAATATTGAAATGACATTAATTTCTCATTTCTCACAATCTTTTTCGAAATGAGTACATATTCAAAGTTTGTTTTATATTCAGCGTCTACGTAGGTTAATTCTGTTAAATTTTTAGCGTAATTTCCCTGTTAAATCCCATTGTAAATACATTGTATTCTTTCTGTGATTATCTTATACTAAAAAAATAATTTCGACAATTTTTTATATTTTTAGCTTAAAATTTTGGTGCATATTTTGGCATTTTTAAAGGCATATTTTGCTATTTTAAGAGTATGCATTTCCGAGGTCTGCTAATAAGTTAATAAGGATTAATGTTGGTAATATGATATGAGTAACTGATGTTTTAACTTTTCTTTTATATGGAAATAAATTATATAAATTCCCACTATGCATTATATGAATCACCCTTTGGCATTAAATGAATTCTCACTTTATTTACATTATAAATACAAATATGAATCACTTCGGGGTTATAAGAGTTTTCATTAACATTATTAACCTTTGGTTGTTATTTGAATTGTCGTTAGATGAATTCTCCGTTCTGATCTGCCAGCGACCTGAATTTAGAATATTTTTGTAGTCGAAAATATCACATCCCGTATGCGTTAGTTTTAGCCTCCAGGAAACAACTCTGCATTTATACAAATTTAGATGAAATGATTTTTCTCCGTCATACGATCGCCATTATCAGTACAATTCCTATCCTAGCGAATCCTACAAACACCACGTAATCTGCACTCATATCTCACGGAAATATCTCAAATACCCCGATATGACAAAGAAATGCCATATAATAATAGCTGCAATTCTTCCAAAGTATATTCGTAAAAAATATTCATTGGCCACTTCTGTATTCCAAATTCGATACACCTATACGTCTTATGCTTAATTGTACACAGTGCGTTGTGCTTTGTACAGTCGCAGTCTTAATAACCATTTTCAAACCTGAAAAAACAATGTGGTAGTGACCGTAATTCGTATCAGTTGGTGATAAATAGCAAAACCTAATTACTTGACCCGCATGAGATAGTAATGAGTATTTCATGCAGTAACTACAATCTGTTTGCAAGGGACCTCCCCCTCCTCTACACCTGCCACCGCCTTAAACATACATCAATTGCCTTTTTACTCACTAAACGATTACATACGATAAGTACATTATTGCCTTTCGTCTATATAACATATGGGATTTGTCTTCTTTTTGTGTTTACTCGATGCTTGGGTTGGAAATTTGTGTTCGACTTCGGAGATTTGTTCCTATTTTTATACAAATTTTTGAAACTTTTGCCACAGTTTTATTTTCAAACCATCAGCATAAAGTCCTTTAAGTATATTATCCATTTGTTTGAATAAAAGTGGAATGTTCAACAAATTTTGCAATGTTAAACCTGAAAAGGCCATCAAATTTGTGCCTACTTGCAGCCACTGTGGTACGTGAACCATACTTTTTAGACATTGTTTTTTAACCATGTAAAATAATTTTTTTATGTTGTGTCTGAAGGTGCTGTTAGAGTCCAACGTAAAGTTTTAATGTAGGATTTTCTGTAAGATACCGGCACCGGAGACAGTAGGTTGTAAAGTTTAGTTCGCGACATCGCGACGCGACGTTGTTATACTCCTCTGCCGCTGCTGAATTAATACGGTCAAAACTGTGTTTTTAAATAATTTGCTAAACTACACTCTAAGAATACCTTAAAATGGTAGAATTTGCTCTTAGATTGTCAGATTTATTACGGGTTTACATATATTACCAGTGATTTGAAAATTACACTTTTCAGATAAAACTCCATCTCAATGGCAATACTCTGTGTGATTTTTGATTAATTGGTAGTCCATATCCCCTATCACATTAAATCACACCAGTCCCATTGTGATAATCACACCTGAAACTCTTATTATTACAAAGAACACACAACATGTATCAATTCTAAAATTAAATTGTCAAATTGATCAACTCAAAAATACAACTACATGTTTTTTGTATTTTAATTTTTTATTTTTTATCTATGAATTGTCTAAATATTTTTTGTATACATAATTTTAATTAATTTTTCGATTTTTAGGTTTTTGGTCTTGTTACAGTGGGAATTATTAGCAATTCGTATGACACATCCCTTGGCACAAATGTTCACAAATATTACAATGAAAGGGGAAGAAGTCCGGCTTCTGGAAGACAATCTTTTGAAAGCGACGAATTGTCGATTCCGACGGCCAATATACCAGTAAATAAGGATTTCGCAGTAATTATACGTCCAAAGGGTGGTTTAGGGAATCAATTATTTCAATTCGCCGCAGGATACGGGCTAGCAAGAAGACGGAATTCAGAATTGTACGTATGCATTAAAAATGAAGAATTAAAGATAATGCAGGCAAAAGCGAACAATGTCGCAACACAGAAATTCGACCAATCAGACAGAAGTCTTGCGTATTCTTATTTCCGAATACCACATCAGTATTTCCATGTGGACGGTCCCGAATGCCAATCCTTAATAGACAATGCTTTCACGGCAACTGAATTTGAAGTCTACAAAGGGAAATTCTACGCATGGAAAAATATTCATCTCTTTGCATGGTTCGAGTCAGAAATATTTTTCAAAGATTACAAGGATGATTTACTTCAGCATCTTACGATCAAGAATGCCATATCTGCGAAGCTTGAATACGAAACTTACGAAATTTTAAAGGAGATCAAAAGGAGCGACAGTGTAGCAGTTCACGTCAGAAAAGGAGACTTTACGAATCCAAATAGATATTTACCCTTTGCATACTACAAAAAAGCTGCTGAATTAATGATGGAGAAACACGAAAGCAAATCAGATAGAGAAAATGAAAAATTAAGTTTGACATTTTTTGTGTTTTCTGATGACATTGAAAGGGTTAAAAAAGATTTTAATGAGATTTTCCCTTCTGGAGAAATTAAGATTGTATTCGTATCAAATGCGAAATTCTCACGTTTTCACGATCTGTTTCTGATGATGGCCTGCCGTCATCTTATTATAGCAAACAGCACATTCAGTTGGTGGGCAGCGTACTTAAATAGACACGAGGGCAAGATCGTCGTTGCACCCACACCGACACATTTGAGCGGTTTTTATGAAAACGACAAATTTAACGATGACGAGGAAAAAGATTTTTTTAAGAGCATTTGGAATGGAAATTTGAGTTACCCCTCTGAATGGATAACAATTAACAAAAAAGATTTTCAAAGTTGATTCAATATTACAATTTTATAATCGTTGGTTATCCCACACTATCCTTTCCATTTATTGCATCTCCTCCCCTTCCCAAAAGTGAATACATTCCTCGGGTGCCCATCTTAATAATTGTTCTTAAGTAATTATAATTCCCAAGTAAGCACAATCAATAACATTTATAAAAACAAAACCTTGCTCCACACTGAAATTAAAGGGGAAATTTAAAAAATCGTGATTTTTCAACCCTTGTAGAGCGGAATTATAGTTTGTGAGACTATTGCAAAGTGGGCAATGGGTTTTGCAGTGCACATTTTGTTTGAAATATTCTTTCGTTAACTATTTTGAGTATTTATATGTTGTATCACTTTTCAGACAATGAGAAAATACAAGACTCATGGTAGTATCTTTTGTTAACTTGTATCTTAACTTAATCACACTATTTTGTACTAGATGCCTGCGAATAAAATAAGACTGACAATATTTTTGTATTTTCCTCTGTTGATCATTAATCCACGCGTGATTATTAGGTGCACCATTGTCGTGAATAAGATTAACAATGGTGCACAAAATATACCAAATTAAATGCATACAATGAAAATACAATTGCTATGTTGTAATTAGAAAGGAATTGCAAATTTCAAATTAGCAAAATTTTGTGTAAAAATTAAATATTTTTTTCCTGCAATTAACATAATTTTTGGTTTCGGACTCGCCCGGTTCTGTTAAGGCTTGAGTTAAAATACTTCGTTCCGGTTCGGATGGAGCGGGTCGGTTTACAGTTGAACCGAATCGGCCCTATCGAAGCCCTACTGAAGACCAATTACCTAAAGTAACAGGTGGTAAGCTAATTTAACATGCGGGAGTAAATATGGCGCTCTTAGATACGGATGGGTAAAACAACAACACCGGGTTGTAGTTGAAGTCAGGTTGACAATGTACGTATATCCCCATTGTTTCATTTCTAAATTAGTCCTGGTGCAGTTGTATAATATATTTGATACAATATATGTACCAAGGTGAATCGACTGTACATGAGGTGGGTCCAATTT
>JABASC010005573.1:0-10006 GCA_019776185.1 Plutomurus gul
AAGAGTAGTTACAGTCACCTGTGTGTGTGACGACAGGACAGGAATGGTAAAACCGTCACTTGTATCTGCACGACTAATAATCACTACTTATAATATCTAACTATAGGAGAGTCGCTTTAAAATAGATACATGTATGTATTGTAGTATGTAGAGAAGAAGAAGCATTGTAGTAGTAAGCGCTGTGTGAACGCTGTAGTAAGTAGAAACTGAATATTGCGTTCTTTTTAGCTTAAAGTGACTGACAGCACTTCCTGTCTCGTCTCTTGCTCACTCTATTTTACAATGCAGACAAGGATAGGGTTAAGGGCAGAAAATCGTCATAATAAAAAACATTTGTTTCATCAACCATGTCCGTGTTGTCTCTATGTGACTTCCCATTGGCTGTCCGCGTCTCCTCGCTTCATGAGCGCTTATTAGCCATGAGAGTTTACTTTACACTTGGCTTGCCGTACTTATTTTCTCCTCTCTGTGTACTGACTACATTACAATATGAGTAATAGCAGTGGAGAAGGAGTAACCCGGCCACTACCTGCCTTCTACCTATTATATATATATTTCTAATGTACATACATGTATTTCTTGCATATAGTAGATACATATACTATGTGCTTATTTCATTATTATTGAATCAGAGCCAAACTGATGCTCGTACATAGTCGTTATGTGTATGTGAAGTGTATAATACAGTTAGCACTCTTGTGATTCAACACTCGACAACAAAACATGGCTGGATTTCAATCTGTCTACTACGTTGGATCACATTGGACGAAAATGTAGAGACTGGATATTTCTTTAAGAGTTACTCACTGAACTGGCTTCTTGGTTGGTTGTGGCTGGGGTTCATTCTTTGACTTCAATTTGCTGCATTTGCCATTTGCTTTCGAATAATGTGGGGAAAGACAAAGACTGAATCTTGAGGAACAACAAGTCGCCATGCACTTGAATTGAGTACACACACACAGAGACTCAGGTACAAATGTAAATATTGAATGGTTTATGGCTTACTGTGTACTTGCTTATTGATCTTTATTACAGATATTTCGGACCTTTTTCTGTTTGTACAATCAATTTTTACCAAGGTGTGGTTTTACCGAGGTACACCATGTATGCTCCCTTCAAATATTAAATAAGGGACTGACTTTTTTTTTGGAGTTTTGTAAGCAACAAAAGGCAAGTAGGAATCTTTCTTGTAACACATTTTTATATGAATAAATTTTAGACACTAGTCACTTTTTTTGAATACTTATAACAACCTATTAGAAGAATTTATTCATTAGATTAATTATATTGCAAATATTATCAGATTCAGCAAGTAATGTAGAACAGATACTTTTACTAAAAGTGAACTATCTATATTGTACAATATACGGATGGAGCAGCAACATGTACCAAGTATACCAAGTAGCTACCATGTATTGAAACAGTATTTAAGTCAATTTTATTAATTTATTTTTCAACTAACGCATGTATAAGGAAAATAGCATCGGACTTTGTGTGACTGCTACTTAATTGTATAACTCCTTCGTAAGAATAAAAATGAATAGTTTTATAAAAAGGTACATTTGTAAGTACGCATTTACCTATACTTGCAAATGCTGCAAAGAAATCTACATCTATATTGTAAAATGTAAATTCAATCATTTCTCAAAATATTGAAAGTGACTTCTACTCCTTTGCGTCGACGAAAGTTGTCTTTATATTGGATGATTTCAAAATACACATATGATAAATGCACTTGATAAAATTCCAATTTTTTCCAACATCATAAATTGTGTTTGTACTATATATCACACAAAGAGCTGTGAAATTTTATGCCGTTTTTTATTGTTACATTTACAAATGTATGTGTTAGCAGCGTGAAAATAATTGCGGACGCATTTATGAATGTGACATTGTGGTGGCGCAAATGTCGTTCGCATTTGTGGTTTTGTCTTTGGCATTGTCCCTACAGTTTACCGGAAAGCATAGGGAGAGTGAGAACCGGAAGGCCAAAATTCATTATTCTCTCATCGTCGGCCGTCGAGAATTACTGCCCAAAACGGGAGTATTGGTTCTTGCCTTATTGACAGGCATATTCGTTTTTCCTGCTTTCGAGAGTGTCAGAGGAAGCAGAAGGTATTCCGAGGATTGTGCAATTACTAAATTGTTGAGATCAATGTTCGAAGATGCATCCTCTTCTGCTAATGGTAACATTATCACACTTCCTTTTTTATTAGGTGGAGGTGGATTCAGAAGAAACGGTGAAAATTCCTTCACACACACCTTCGGTTCAAATTTTACGTGATTTTGCGAATTTGGAGACCGCTGTAAGATTTTAGCTGAAAAATAAATAAGCCGAATAATATAAATGTAGATTTTAAGTGTCTTTCAACATTGTTTTGTCTAATTTGTAATAAATGTGTAAGTTTAAAGTACGTATTTCAAATGAACATCTTGCTTTGGGGAATGATAAACTGTTATTCGCTTTACATGTCTGTTTTTCACACTCTGGAGATTTTTCTACAATGGAAATGGTAGCGTTTATGTTTCTACAACTTCCTCGAGAGAGTTCCATCGATTTTTCTTTATTCTGAGTTTCCATTTTCCCATCTTTTTGCATTTCCTTCAAGATTCTAACAGCACTCTTGTAGGATTCATTGTCTCTTTTTATTCGACCAATTATAAGCTCCCGCACCAAGTGGTCGTCCTCTGTTGGAAATCTATCAAGACATAATTTACTTTCCAATTCATCCAATAGCGCATCCAGCTCATGCGAAAAACTTTTATCAACCACTTTCTGGCGACACTCATTTGCATAAGTGTCACATTGCGATTTGTCACCCGTTCCACTTTCAATAAGCATAATGTCTGATCTTCCAACTATAAATCTGTATGATCGAACCACAAAAGAATTTATTGTTCATACGAATCGTGTAAATAAAACAAAATACCTATTTGTCCAAATAATCTAAGGTCAGCATTTCAAATCGACTAGTCGAAAAAATCACCGTGACAGCAATCGTTAAATTAGTGGCTAACAGGTGTGCATTAATTTGCAATTTATCGCAAATCGTTTCCTGCATGTCAAATCACATTGGCTTTACAGTCAAGTCCTGCTGCTGATTTTGGTAGCCAAAAGTCAATAAAGTATTAGCAGCACAATACACTTTGCAGAATACGAATTCTAGTATACAGCAGGACAGACACCTTATCTTAACTGTATAACCTACTGATTCTTATGGATTTGTAACAGAAGCCTAAATACATAAACTATTTAGCATATACAGAGAACTGTACAGTAAATTACGAAGGAAAACATAATGCTGTTAAATAGTTGCAAGAATTAGTCTCACCTCTCACACACTCGTCTCAGCAGCCACAAGAAACTATCGCACACATCTGATACTCTAAACTACCTGTTATGGAAAATAGCATAAAGCAGTTTACTTTAGGCTGGTCTGCTGCTGTTCTCTGTTGATAAATACAATGGAGTAAAGTAAACGTGCATAAATTAGTTAGCACCTAGCCTCCCAATAAATAATTAGTGACATTAGTGTCTAATTTGCAATTCTTGAAAAGAATTGAGGTAAAGCCCACCACGAAACCCAAGACAGGACATGCACAGGACACGACAAGCTCATAGAGAACACAACACACTATAGTCCCATAGTCATCGTGTGTGCGCGTCCAGTCAACAAAAGTCAAATAAAATGCTAAGAAGACCAGCAGACTAGAAAAGTCATGTCAAGTCAACTCGCAACCTACATTAGAATCACATTCATTATTATTACAGAAACTCCACTGACTTCAATAAAGGTAAACGTTGCTGCCTCTGCAGCAGCACAACAAAATAATCCTCCCTCTTTTTCTGTGTCCCCGTCTTTGACTTCTTTTCTTGCAACGTGATAATATACTCTGGTATTTACAGTGTGAAGGTGTAGTTTGTGACAAGGGAAGACAAGATGAGACGAACAAGGGAGCACACACAGAGAGAGAGAGAGAGAAGATCTTCAGTCCTCCGCACAGAGCACAGCATCATCGTCATGAATAGCTCCCGGTTCAATATAAATAATTTATTGACACTTGTCTCACAAATTAAACGAGCACAAAGAGGATTCCAGTAGTCAAACTCAATTTAAGCCAACCAACTACCGTTACACACTGTCCGAGAACCAACATGACTCATGAATAAACTCACTACTACTAGACTAGTACACTACTTAACTTACATTCATACTTATATATATATAATCTATAAGTACATCTGTCTCTGAACAAACTATACACATAGATAAGTACAATAGTACACAAACACACAAAAGACAATTCGTGTTTACTCTCCATATATTTATCTGTTTGTAACTAATGGCCAGGTACTACATCGAATTCAATTCAACGTTCCACAGAAACACAGAGAGACACGACACATCTTACAACAATTTCTTATCCGTCTCTCTCTGGTTTGTCATATAAGCAGAAGAAGAAGAAGAAGAAGAGAAGACTTGAAAGAAAAAAAATATCTGTGCATAAAATAAAGAGATGAGTTCCAATGAGCAAGACTGTCTTGGCTGCTGTCACGTCATTCTCTCTCTCTCTGTGACTCTGTAGGACATTTTATGTTGACTTGACTTGTCTTGTAGGCGTCGTTCCTTAATAATGCGTAATAATATTCCGCTTTGGTGCTTCAGTCAGTAAGTAGTGTCTCGCATGCACTCATTCTCCATATAAATTCCATACAGCGTATGCACACAGTCTCATATATTGCAATAATAAACAAGTTGAAACGGAGTATAAGAGTTGGTAATATGATGCTCTGGCATCACATCACGTCATGTCAGCATCAAATATCCATTTCGTCTCATCATTCCATTCACCTTCGCCTTGTTTCAATTTGTCATCTGCTCCACCTTCTTCTTCTTCGCAAAGCATTAAACGTGAAACCCCTTGGTGTTTTCTCTGCGTCCGTTTCTTTTACTGTATCTAGATTCTAGAATATAATATAATGTATTGGCTGGGCCAACCTTGTTGTTCTTTGTGCAGCATGGCTCACTGTGAAAAACAGTTAATATTAATTTACTCTCTCGAACGTTCATTACCTCAATTGAATTGACGAGAGAGTGTAGTGAGCCTTTTATTCCTTTCTGTGGGCTCAATGGGCATTACCATCACATTACATTACCTTTTTCGCTCCGTATGGAGGCAGGCAAGACTCTATGAGTTTTTACGGCTGATGATGATGCACCTGAGACAGAGGCGAGTGAGCCAGTTGAACGTGACTACGTGGCCATGCCCAGGTATCATCATCATAATATCATATACACAGGATCAGTGATTATTATGAATTCGATTATAGTAGTCGTAGAATTGCCTGAAATGCCTAATAAGTTAGCAGCCAGCCAGCCACCACCACCACCACCGTTTCTTTAAAATCATGTATTGTTTGGCTTTTGAAAGAAAGAAGGTACTCGTATTTTAAACTAAAGGCAAAGGTAGGTATTATACTCCGCAGGAACTCATTACCTGCATGTCCCGCAAAGCGTCCTTCTTCTGTATTTTGAACATTGACTTTGACTTGACTCCCTGCTCACTTCCTTATTCGGTCTCTCTCTCAGACACCAGCACACCATTCAGCGACAAAGAATTTCTTCTCTTTCAGTCATTTTCTCTTTCGATCCGCTTCATATTTTCATAAAGGTGGTCCGATCTCCTGCCACCGTCTAGCCTACTCTTACTACGCTTTGTCTTTTCTGTGGACATAATATTATCTTGTCCTGAAGTGTTGCTTGTCAGTACATTTATTACATTCAGTATGAAATAGTAATTGCTAAGAAGTAGGTAACCCTTTTGGATTAATAGATTCGTGGTAATAACTATGAAAATAAATTCATTTAAAATGCAATTCTTGTTTTGTTTGCGTGATTGCTTAGCCCAATACGGTAGTTGGAAATGCTATGTTGGACGCGGAAATTATTTATTTACACAGAGTAGAGATTGAGTAGGCGTACAAACAGTCGCAAAAGTAGGTGTGAATCAAATATAACAGCACAAGAATGAGTTCAAGTTCTGAACTGATTTACTTGCATGTTCGAGGAGCAATGGTACATTACTTGAATATGAATTAATTAATACAAGTTATACCATTGCAAATCAAATCTTAAATTTAATACATTTATCAGTTCGACGTAAGTTCAATCTATAAGTAACCTGCTTTAAGAAGTATACGTGTTATAAGCTATAATTACTGAAATATTTAATGGACGCAATCCTTATTCTTTCTCTATAAAATATTCTAAATTGTTTCAAATAGAATAAATAGTTAAGAGACATTATTTTTTAAAGAACTAGTAGTACTAGTAGTTCAAGGGAAAACGGAAGGGGCGACATGCCGTGTCAATGTCAAAGAAATGTCAATATGAAACCAATAATCGCTTTTGGAGACAAAGCGCTGTGGTGACAATCTCTGCAAAGTCTAGGAAATACAAAGGAATTCATTTGAAAGCTGAATGACAACCGTTGAATAGTCAGACAATGAGCGCTGTCAGCGAGACTTGGCCAGTCTGAGCTGTTCTTCCGACTAACAACAGACAGGTAAAATCAAAGTAAACAAAAGGGTTAAACAATAATTCTGACTATTTACTTTTACAGAAGATTTAAGTCAAAAGTCGATAACTTTGTAAGTAAGATTTACAAAGTTAAGAAATTCATCCAAAATTTTATGTGAACACAAACTGCATTCACGGTGGTCAAATAGAATTATCATTAGTTTGTTCGAAGAATGGGATTACTTTTAGTGAACCATTTACTTTAGCGCTGTGACAGTTAGAAAAGGATCCATTGAAATCTGAATATATGTTAATACCAATAATGAAGTACATAAAGAATATTTTATTTGACTTTATCCAATCCCAAGTATATAGTAACAAACTCAAATAATAATACCTACTGTTTTCGACCTTCTTTCATATTATTTACATGAAATGTGTACATACTACATACAGTACATTTAATAACGAAACTCCAATGATGTACACCTACAGAGGAGAGCTGTCATTTTCGGTCTTTTCTTGGAATGTTTACACACATTTTTGGCTATACCTAAGTCGTTTGAATGTGTATCTATCTGAAAGTGTTGGAGTGTGTCGAAACGACTGTAATCTTCTTAACATGCGTCGGCTTGACTTACTTATTTCAGTACTTGACGCAAGTGTTTTCAGATTGTCGATTGCAATTATTTTCTACGCGTATTTATCGTTGCAGTATATGACAGTTCAGTACTGTGAAAATAGCAAGCGTGGTAAAGCAAATGTAATGTTTATGCACACTACACAAAAGGAACGGATTGATACAAGTATTTTATGCAAAATTTATTCGTTTATCCAATTAAAAATGCCAATCTGTAACATTCATGCTTATTTATATTAGAAACTACTTATTAAAATTAGAATAAGATCGCGAACATATCTAACCAAATAGTTGGAAAAAAAGATTATCAAATTAAATAGATTCAAAATGAGTGCTCGCATTGCTCAGGGATTAATAACTTTACGGCCAATAATTTTCAAGCAATGCCATGTAAATTAAAATGAGTAAGGTGTTAAGAGAATGAAATTCAATTTCATGCACTTTACAACGGTACGATCTACTACGATTTGGAAAGTTGAGAGTTGTCAAAGAGATAGAAAAGTCCTTTTGGCCACAACAAAGACCGCCATTAAAAAGTTACAAAACTTATATTATGCTAACATTACTTCAAATTAGATTGGTGAATAGAAAATAATATTGCACTTTTCACACAATGGAATGGTCTAATGGAATAATTTGGAATAAATGCTTTAAATTGATTTAAATTTAATTGGAATTTGGGGAAATATTCAGCAGAGCTGGTTGCAGAATTCTTCATTACAACTTGATTAAATGTAGTTTGCATTATAAAATAGTGTAAATTGATCCTTTTAAAACCAATCTAAAACGGTGCAAAATAAAAGTGTAACGGATTTTAACTAAAGTACAAACTTACTTTTCTGTTCTAACGAGGTAATTTTAATAAACAAGTTTTGCGTCGAAATTCTATCAATTAATTCCAGAAAAATAATAAATTCCATAAAGAAATCAATCCATTAATTCCAATTAATTCCAGTGGAATAAAGCCATCCGAAACCCTGATTAGATGTATTTTTAACGCCATTCTTAGTTAGATGTTTCGATAACTGATAATATTATAATTTAGTTAAATACATAAAAACGGAAGTTAGTAAACTAGAAAACAGTAAATTATAAATGTATGCTCAAAGAGAGCATTCACCTTGTGAGAGGTCAGTGAAGAAACCGCTGCATTTGACGAAAAAGAAAGCTCATGAAGTCGATCGTGTTCAACTGGAGGAAGAGATAGAGGCTTACAGGGACAAAATACAGATTTCAGGTTTGTGATCTTTATGGTAATTATTATTCAATTATTATTGTTGCTTACATAATATTCATTATTAGAAACACTGTTTAGATGCAATACATGAAATTGAGAAGCAAGAGGAAGAAGAGACGCGTCAAGGAGCCAATGATCTTGTGAAAAATTTGCAACAAGAACTTGATGCTTTACGATTAAAACTAAGGGATGCTCTTAATATGGAGAAAACTGTTGTGCAAAAGGCACTTAAAATGCACAGAGATTTGCAGCTTGCTATGGATGGTTGCGATGCTAATGTAGGTAAATGCATTGAAGAGTCAATACTACTGAATAGCTGTAAAAAGCACACGTTTGTGTCAGTCTTGAAAATATTTGAAAAATATTTTTCTATTTAGGGAACTTTATGTTGGCTGGATGATAGATGGTTCGATCAACGTAAGAAATTGGATTTCATTCTAAGCCATATTTATGAAAAACGTCTTTTGTTGGCGGAATCTGAAGATCTGGTAGCGACCATAGAGAAATTCCCGCGTCCGGGAGCTCTTCCTTGGGAACAGGAAGTGATCAGTAATATTAATGCCCTTCGAGTTGCAATTGAATCTATGAAAGGTATTGTTTAAAAAATGAATATTTATTTTCAAGTATTATTAATGAAGATATTTTAATTTGTTTGTACTTTTATTTGTGAAGCGAGGAAAGAAACGGTTGCGATACTTTTACAAAAATACCTCGAGATCAAAGAGACTCTCACGCGGGAATCTGGCGGATATGAAAAGATGCTGACTGACAGTCGCAACGAAATGGACTATCAGAGATCAGAGTTGGAAAGAATGCAAAGAGCCCTAAAGATATCAGAAAATGTAACACTGGAAATAAACACTCGTGTCTAAGATTCATTATTAATATAATAATTGCTTGTAATTTGTTTTCTCAAAACAGTATCTAGCGATGGCGAAAGATGAGCTGTCTATAGCTGAAAAAGAAGGAAATAAAGGTCGTAAAGATAGAATTGAAATTATGAACACTAAGAAAGCGGCCATTGAGGAAAGGAAATCGAAGTATGATGATCAGGAAGCTAGTAGGAAACATTTTAGAATTGCATTTGACCCAAGTGAAATGTTAAATCCAATGGACGAGCTTCAAGAGATTCGAGATCGCATTACAGAGAAACATCAAGATTTATTAAATTACAGATTGATGGCTAGTCGTCTAACAGAAACTGTTCACGTGGGATCCATAGAAGAGGTCCCTTCTAGGTAATATGCTTTCATCACTTTTTGGAATACTTATTGTGATATACATTTTTTTACTTGGATTTTTCTATTTTTCAAAAATATACCAGATTTGTGCACGAAATACAATTATGGAGTCGACTTTACGATGAAAGAACTATGAAAAATGAGCTTCTCCATGTATTGAGTCGTCAAAAAGATCAACTTTGTAGAATCCTGTACCATTTCAAGAATACGGGAGACACCAAGCTACAGAAGTTAGTAAATTATTTATTTCTTGTCTATGCATAGAAAATGTGGAAATTACATATGAAACAAATTTTATAATATGTACCTTTTATATTTTCTAGATTCAAAGAAAAATTGTCCGAGTTTAAAAGCCAAATTGATGCAG
>JABASC010005574.1:0-10004 GCA_019776185.1 Plutomurus gul
ACACACATTTAATTTTTAGGCTCAGGCTATTTTTCTACCTTTCTATTCTATCTCGTAATCACCAAGCAGGTAGTTTCAAGTTTCTTTTAGTTTCTAAAAATTGCCTTTAACTAAATAAACAATACATCAATATAAACAATAAATGGGAATCATTTGTATTTTATGATCCTCTAAATCTTGATTAATGTTAAGAAATTAGACAAAGCAGCAGGACAACGAGGAGCTAGCCCAAAAAATTGTATCAATGGTCTTTTGTGAGATGTATATATTATCAATTCATTGAATGGTACTTGTGTTTAGATTCGTCAAACCCGAGACTTGTCCATTGTACATAATAATATTACTTATGTTGCAGTACATTTATTAAATTATAATTTACCAATTGACTTACCATACTTGTATGTAAGTAGCCAGCAGTAATACAAATTTTAAGTTTTCAACAGCTCAAATCACTATTGTTCCCCAAAGCTCCCACTTCCGTTTATTTGAATCGCGGCCCATCAGATAAAATTTTATTACCTACCTTTCCTTCGTACAATGGCATAGAACTAAACAATCTAGCAACAGTCAGTCCTTTAAATCTGTTGGAGTACTCCATTCCAAATGAATTTATAGAGACATTTTAATTCACTAATATACCAGTATTTAGTATTTCCATATAATACACTTTTGTGCTACACAACACACTTAATATTTCTATCCGTGTAACTTTAGACTAAAAATAATCGCTCATGTATTTACGTTTCATGTATGTAGATGTATTGCATCGATTTAAAATGTGTTATATTGATTTTAGTGAATGAATATATATATATATATATGTATATACGGACTATGGGTATATTTAGTAAAATATGCAGACAAGCTGAAAAGCAATTTGTGCAGGTAGCAAGAACGAGATAACGCTAACAACTTCTAGTAGTGGTTAGTTGTGAGTTATAATCGTTGTTATACGTTCATCTCATCTCTTGCACATTTGTACTTGTAAATTAAAATTGACTTTTAAAGTAGGTAGATGGAAAGATAGTGTGTCGTGTTTTTGATAGATGAGAATCTTGTCTTAAGGTTATCCATTTAGATACGTTTCTGCTGTTCTTCTATATGAGTAACTAATGTGGTGTCACATGTATACCTACAGTTCAAGTACTGATAATAATAAATAAGCACGGTCTCTCCTATCTTATCCCATAGTTAGAAGTTCTTCGGTCTCTGTAGATATAAACAGGCTCACAGATAGGTTGAATATTGATGTTATCTATTTCAATTGACAGTGTAGTAGTTCACTCAGTTGATTTGTATAGCTAAACAATCATGTGGTCAGACGAACACAATTTACCTGTGTGTGCCCCGAGTGCACAGATTGTGCTTACGTGCTTGCATGCTTTTGGAAAGATTGAATATATTTCTTAATGTGTACTATCGTACTGGTAGTAATTGTTATGTTGTGGCCACGTAGTAAGAGCAGAAGAAGTGTGCTTAAGAAACATTTTTATAAATAACTACGTGTGTGTGTGTGTAAAGTCGTGTGTTGCCTTATTTATGTGTATACTGTTTCTTATTGGTGGCCAACTGCACATTAGTGGACGTATGGTTGTTGGCATGACATGATCGAGACACGACAAGGACACTACGTATTACTTTTCAGTAATTTACCTATTCATGAATGGACTGTGAGTGGAGTGAGTGCAATGAGTGCAGTAGTCCCTACTATTATATGTAATAGCCTCTCTCTCTCTGTACTTAGACTCTTAAAGAGATTAAACACAAGATTGCTTTGCCTCGAATTGTTTACTTATATCAAGTTTAAAAGTAAAGTATTTATTTTGTTTAGCATCTCTCTCAAGTTGACTCATTTCCTTTCCATTCTTGTCAGTCAACATTGCGAATTGAAGAGATAGAAAGAAATGAGAATAAATAAGAGCTTTGGACTTTTGGTGAAGTAATAAATAGAGGAATAGAAATGAGTAGACCAAGATAGATCGGACAGGGCAGGACTGGACTTCTCTTGTGGATTGCTTGTAATATAAGTATAAGACTAGAACAGAGTATATATGCAATACTATACGTTAGTATTGGATTGGATTGACCACTTCATTTCTTTAGAGTCATTCGAATTGTGATTGAGATAAATAAACAGAAAGTCTCTTTTGAAAATTAAAGAATGTTTGCCCCTTGCCTTGGCTCGGCATCCCCATGCCTCTTGTTTAGCAAGCTTGTACTACAATCAGGAGGGCTATGTACTAGCTACAATCGAAATGGGAAAAAATCACCTTTTTCTTTAAAATTTATCTCCAGTGTATGCCTAAAGGCTCTTTACTTAGTTGTAATGTATGCTTACTCGTTCAGTATGTGGTCACTTGTGGTAGTAATGGGAAATGCAATAAGTTGATACTTGTTATTTATTTGTGTTGTGGCACGAAGAAGAACCTTTGAGGAGAGTCGCGAGGAGAAATACAGGAATGCAATTATAACTATGCAATGTGTATATGTGTGCTTGTAAGAATAGTCAGTATACATATAGTGGTATGATAAGTAAGTGATAAGTTCATCGAAAGTAGTATGTTTCTACATACGTTAGTACTACTACTCGTTCTACGAACTTCCAGTTAGCATTTTTGAAGCAAAGTACTATACACAAGCTGATACCAAATCACTCACAATCAGGACGTAACCTCGAAAGTTTTCTTTCTACACCGCACTACCTTTCACAGTAATGTGTATTTGTATTGTAGTGAGTATGTACACACGAGAGAGAGAGAGAGAGAGAGCATCCTTATGTGTTATTGTAATAGTCAACCGAACCTACAGAGATACGTAGAAAAACCGACTGTGAGGAGAGGAGTGTACATTCAGGAGACGTTATTACATTGCTCGCTATCTTGCATTCCATTACCGACTCCACACTACAACTAGTAGTAGTAGTAGAACTACAAATGCGGCTAGCTAGCTTTCATTTCATCTTGATAATTTACTTGTTACGTTTGACTTGACATTCCACTGAACTTACTACTACTACATACACACACATAAATGAAGTTATGCAAAGATCGTCCGTAATGATAATGTAATTGTATTTGTAATTTGGGTAATAAGGAGAGAAGAGGTGTAAAAATGTTGTTTTTTGATGGATTCGTCTGGCGAGCCCAACAACTTACCACTAACCCAAACAGATTGTAAACTCGACAGCTTCTGTCCGTCAGTCTGTCGAGTAGGCAACAGCCTGCCTGTCTTGTCTGTCTGTCAGTTTTCGAGCTGATTTAATCAAGCTAAGCTTGGTTTATTTCAATTCATTTCGTCTGACTCGCTTTGCAGCTACTGCCTACCTCTCATGTGCACACTGCATGTACCAGTCTACGTGTATGCATGTGTTTATACGTTGTATCACAAAAATGAATCTAAAAAATCTACGAGTAAAAAAAACTCAATTTTGCTTGCTTCTAGTCAAGCACAAGTCGGAGTCTAAATCACCACAGATACTTCTTAACCTACTTCATCAATATATTGCCATCATTTAATAATTTTATGAACTATACTTTGTGGCGTAGAGAGACAAAGTTGAATTGACTCTACTAATTTGAACAAAAACTAGGAAACAACGCAGGCGATGGTGGTTGGTTGTAGATCTCCAAATTGCCATCTCTAACTTCTCTTACTCTTTACTTGTAGGCACACAATGTGTACACATATGCTTTATTCATATAACTTTTTCGATTTACCAATGCTTTATGAACAAATTGGGAAGAATATCTGTATCTCAACTATTTACTTTATGTCGTAAAAAGTGTAGGCTTTACAGACTACACAACGGGTGAACATCATTGATTATAATTCCCAATTTCTCTCAGCTGCACTCTTAAATCTTTTGCAGCATTTTCTTGTGCACACATTTTTGCTAAAATTTTCGTGTTGTATGTATTTGTACAAACTATGAATTATTAGAGGTTTGAGATTTATTTGGTTGTGTCAATCGACTATCACATCGACGATGCTGTTCAGAAAATGCACATTAGTTTCTAAGAGATACTTATTTAAGTGGGTAGAGTTTAATTGGCATTTTGAAGTATTTTGTAATGTTGTTAGTATTAAAACGCATGTTTTACTGTCAACTTGCTTTTATAAGTAAGATGTAGACATATAGTGTGACACACAATGAATACACATACAAATTAATTATTAACAGTGCGAGTGTATTGTGCAATATGTAAAATCTTTCTTGTAAATTACAGGGCCGTACACATGAAGGAGCACCCGGACTACAAGTACCGACCAAGAAGGAAGACTAAAACGCTGTTGAAAAAAGACAAATACCCACTAAATGGCCCTGGAGGTCCTACTGGTCATCACCACGGAGGTGGTCCTGGTGGCGTGACTGCAAATGGTCCCGGATCACTTCTCGACGGTCGAAATTCCTCCTCTGGACTTGGCGGAAATCCGAATTCTGTCAGTTCCACTGGTTTGAATCATCATCATGGGCTGCCAAATCATGGGGCAACTCACCCACATCACAATCTAAATCCTAGAGACCTGTACTCGCATCAGGCAATCAATGGTTATATGCCTAATGGATATGCCCTTATGAGTGACCCATCCGCTTATAGTGGTACGTCTTGACTTTTCTCAATTCACTCATTATTTTAATACGTACGATACCAATAGGCATCCATTGTGTAATTGTAGGGATGAACAGATAGGAAATTGTGTATTAGTGTGCAATGTACAACCCACGCACTTCTCATATCTCTATGTATGACTGTCATAGCATTTCCATGTGTATTATATGCGTGTAGATTATGTAGATGCACAAATTTGCGTCTGTAGTCCTAATTTTGCTTGAGATCAATTGAATGAATCATTATGAACATATTGAGGGAGCATTGTAATTGTAAGAAGTAGTAATTTTGTATAACTTCATGTAGTTAACAAACAATCCTATTCTGTTGTGCCTTTGCTCTTGCATGCATTCCTTGTATTCAGATTTGCTGATTTGTTTTCCTTTGAATTGATTTTGATAGAATATGTGGAAAATTTGTCGCGGACTTACGGAAAAGCTGCCTATTATGACCCCGAATCCGGTAATTACACATATAAAGTAAATCAAATTAATATTTCCATACAATTGTAGTAGACACGATTGTAGTGCGTGTTGCAATGCGTCTATCTGCACAAGGCGGTGGGGCTTTCAGCAGGTGGCTCGGGTTCATTTTATCATTCCTACTTATAGTACTAATCTAATGCTCACTCTGTGAAGTGTTTAAAAGTATAAATTATAAAACAAGGGCCCGTGCACATAATGTGCTTCATTTTATTAAAATTAAAATGCCAGAGAGAAATGCTTTAGTTGTCCAGTGTAGTGCGTGTTAGACCTCCAGTTTTGTCTTCTCTGGAATTAAGTAAATGCACGTGGTGGTAACATGCCGATACATTAAGTCATATGATCAATGAACGAAAAATATATAAATGTAAATAGTAGTATTACAAATAGGAAAATACTGGTATGGCGTTCCTACATAAGTTTAGCAAGGTTATGCATAGTCTGGCACGATTGGGACAAGTCAACATAAAGTCTAAATACTAATACTAATAAGGAAAGATGCTAATTAGCTTTTTTACTTCGGATTTCATTTATCTTCTTTGCACTAGTTCGAACACTCTCCTTCATTATCTTTATTTGAAATTCATAGAAGGAATTTGAAATGAAACCCCGTGTCTTTGCTTTTGTCTCTCTCTCTCTTTCTCTGGGCTTACTTGGCATGGTACAATGCAATTCATAAACCTGTAAAATGATGGGGGTGCACATAATATTATGTGTAGAACAAGTTACGATTAATGTAGTGTATGGTTTTCATTAAACGTTTGCACACAAGAGAATGAATTAGTTGAACGGGAAAGGAAATCAGGTAGCCTAATTAACGCGAGTTTGGTGGGACAGTTGTTAGAGCGTAGCGTATTATTTGTATTACATGTCGGTTGATATGTATTAATAACGATAGTTTCAGTTTAAAATTAGGCTCGATCTCTTCTACTGCAACCTCCAAGTGGATTTGCATGGTACGCAGTTTGTGTAGTCAAGTCACCACCAGAGTCTTGTTATATTATTTAGTTGGCAGTATTAGTGTTAGTATTACTGATGCAGTCACATAACGTAACGCAACTCTGACAATGAAGGGAATGCATAATGAATGCCTTTTTAATTCCAATCCTTTCCTTCCTACTTCTAATGTAATTCAATATTCAATGCTACACAAGTATGCAATAGTCTATTGTACATATTGTACAGACAGTCACTTACTATTATTGTAATGCAATTTAACGTCCAGAGCGCTTACAGTGTGGTAGGATTATAGTACGATGAGGTCTAATGAATATTGCCTACCACTCCACTGACTCTTGCAGCTCACAGAGAACAAACTCGTGCTCATAGAAGACCTTCCATGAACAACAGACGAGAACAGTGTCATTGCGTTCTCTCTGAATTTTTTCACTTATATTTATATACTTACCAACGTTGCGTCAGTTAGTAAAGTTGCATTAGTTACCATCATATAACGTTCAGAGGGACGATTCCACTAGAAGTTAGTAATAAAGTTTCTTACAATTAGTGAGAGACTTGCTTGTCTATAAAAGGAAAGTAGGAGGATTGGTTTGGTTTCGTTCGCTTGTTTAGTCTGGCCTATGGTCTTGGCTTTGTATAATTGTACTTGTTATTTTTTTTATATCACGGCTCTGTGGCTCATGTCGTATCTCATGCCGATATTTTATCGATAATATTTTAATGTTTTGTGTTCACACAGAGAGATGCAGATTTAGTGTACTAGTAGATGGATAGGTTTTCTAGATGATTTCTTAGGTAATGAATGGTGGAGCTAATGATGCTCTTTGCTACTGAAAGAAAATTGGGAAGAGTTACAGATGAGTAGGCCGGAGCATTAAATGTGAAACTAATTGGGGTTTCAATTTGAGTTTGGATTGGAGCATTCAATCCTATTCTACCTATACAAATCAATTCACTTGCACTTTGCATTGCCCCAGTCATTACTTTGGCATCCAACTACCTACCTACCAAGGCAGTAGTACTATAACCATTCGGAAGAAATAGAGAGAGAGAGTAGGTACATATTGAAATATATATATTTAAATTATTTAAATTACAATATTTGTATACAAATGGGGTTTTACTACCAGCATATCTATAATACGTAATTCATACGAATCAGTTTATTTATCTTGCCAACGTACTTTGCCAGTTTTTTTTTTGTTTTCGATAGCCAAGTTGAGCGAAGAGGGAAGAGTTGTAGTAAGTAATCATAATTGGTATTTGTATTGGATGTTTCATTTAGTAAAGTGTTTGTGGGTAATGGTGTTCTCTGTGTTCTGGTGGCTGTAAGTTTAGTTAGTGCAATTGATTGTTGAGGTGTATTATGCAAGGGGCGAGTTGAAACGCCCACAATACAGAATTCAATGAATTTTCTTCTCGTCTCTGTTGGAAAAATTGATTGGTTTGGTTACATTGGGCAGTTCTTTGCGGAGAGAGAACAAGTATATAGGAGGAACGTGCATAGGTATGACATACCACGCTCTCGTCTACCAGACTCTGTTTGTGGTGAAGTTGTTTTGGAGTCGCGTTAAGCGGATTTATTAATTATATATTGAGCTAGGGCTGTCGTTTGTTCTTGGTTGTTGGCTTGGCTTGACTTCACTTTTCTATAGAAACTCATTCTTCATCGACTAATTTCCAATTTGTAGTGTTTGAGAAAAGAAATTGTTATCTACACTTAGACATTCATTGATTCTTCTGTGATTTCGAGTTCTCTCTGGTTGCTTCTCCATAGGATATCAATCTTTTTGCTTCTCAATCTGCTTAGAGATGGATACGATACGTAAATGTATAGAAAAACAGTTTCCTATTGGGCCATCAACGAATTAAATAAAGCCTTACTTAATTTTCAAGCACAAAATATTTATACAGTACATGTGCGTTCATTCAGGAAACATTTGCAAGAAACTCCGTATTTCATGTAATGAACTGCAACTAACGTGTTGACTATAATTTATTGTTTTCAGGCTATATGAATCCGAACATGTACTCCCGCTACGACATGTCACCCGCCTCAGCTCCCTCCATGTCCTCGTCACCGTATCTCAATGGTTCTTACGCCATGTACGCCTCTTCAACGACACCCGTAGGTTCAAGTTCTGGTGGTGGTTCGGGTGGTGGGCCGTCGAACAACAATGCCCCCTCTCCGTACGCAATGGGCAGTGTGTCCAGTGTTGGTTCTAGTGTGTCCCCCTCTCCAAAAGAAGCCATGAGTCCTAATTCCAATCACGGCACGAACTCTAATAATTCTAATAATAATAATAATAACTCTTCTAGTAGTAATAACAATATGCATTCTCCACCCGGGAATCCGTCATCGTCGTCGTCCACCTCAGTCGCATCCTCTCATTCCCATTCTCACAACATTATGAGTCCTCCACCTCATCTAATGGCGGCGGCAGCTGCAGCCGCAAACAAAAGAAATCCTAACTTAGACTCTGGATACCCATCACACGGCGGGCAAATGGGCGGTCACGGTCATCCAGGAGGGGATCTTCGGCAAATGATTTCAATGTACTTGCCACCTCATCATGCGTCTCTCGAGGGTCACTCACATGTTGTCAATAATCATAATCATCATCCTTACGGCACGCCAAGTCCTGATATGGCCAATCCTATTATACCCACACATCTCTAATTCAATTTACAGAATAGTCGTCCCTCTTTATTTAGTAAGAGCTCCTTAACTTACATTATTACTATTTAAAATATATAATCTTTACTCACCATACATTTTACAACGTTACACTGCCTCTATATAAAAAAAAACATTTTTCATTCTAAGGTATCATCCTAACAAGCAAATCAAGGCTATTTCTCCGTTTCTCTATAACAATAGTTACAGATAGATACGTTCATTAATACTACTACTGCCTATGTGTAGTAGTAGTAGTAATAAGAATAGTAAGCAGCCATTTGTAACACAATGTTAATGCGATACCCACAGTGAAAGAAGAAAAGAATAGGAAAGTTAGATATCAATTCTTGAAATGAATCCCGGTGTCCTATACAACTTAAATATAATACATACAGGTAGACTATTTATCAGTTCTCTCTAACAAAGTTTTCTACTGTGTGTATCAAAATACTATCTGCTTACTCTACAGGGGCGTAACATGTACACACACATGGAATTGTTTTGTATTGTATGACTATGACTGTGTATCTATTTACTGAAAAAAAGTCGTTTTTATTTTACCAGCTACTCGTAAAGTACATACGACACATACTAATAGTGGTAGACATTAGACAGGAACCAATGCGTAATCTGTAAGGCGTAAGTATAGATACGTATCATATTTGTAAACATTGTAGCTAGGAGAGATTTATAATATCACACTTACTAAATATTATACTACATATACAGCTTAATACGTCGGACATTACATACTAATCATTTATATAGAAATACATACATACATTATAATAGCTAAAGCTAGACAAATATAGTTAGTTTATGCATACACAAAGCTCCTGAAAGCATTACCAATATTAACTTGCATTAATATTGCTAATAAATCTCACCGATCCAGTATTACTATGTAGTTAAAATCTCACCCCGACAAATGAAAATGACCGGGTTTGTATTTACCTTTGCCCTTAAATTTACTTACTTACTTACTTACTACTGCCCTAACTGACCTACCTAAATAGAAGTACTAAAATGTAGCTCGTACCCCGGCTCTCTCTCTCTCTCTCTCTCTCTGGCAGAACTACCTTCTACCTACGTATACTTACTTACATTCTATAAAGAATCCTTACGACACACTACAGTTACCCACATATAATTATTATTGTTATTTAGAGAAGGAAAGCAATTGTATCTACAAGAGGAGTACATTTTATGGTGAATGTACACAGTACACACATACAAAAGGGCTAGTAGAATTCAATGTAGCATACGTACAAC